>QFET01010802.1:0-15993 GCA_003316355.1 Tuber calosporum | reverse complement strand
CACAATCTTTGGATTTTGATGTTCTGGACATCCTTGGCCTGGATCGTGGAGAACTGTATTTCCAAGTTCTCTTCCAGGGCTTCCGATTCAGGGACTAAGTCCACTGCTGGCGAGTTTTCGAGGCATACTCTGGTACACCACTCACTATCGAACGTGATCTTATTGCTCTCCCAATCGATCTTGGGGTTGTGTCTTCTTAACCATGGCAGCCCTAGTACTGCCTCATGGTTGGGTAGAGCTGCGATTTGGAAGGTTGCCACTTCCCTATGGCTACCGATGTCCATAGGTACTTCCGCTATATGGGTAATTGGTCCCATCGCGCTAGGCTCCCCGTCCGCAAGGTAGATTTCCCGTATTTCTTTCACTTTCTTTGTTCGTATGCCGTGTTTGTTGCTAAATTACTTATCAATAAAGTTTTCTGTAGCGCCAGAATCAATCATACCGTTAATGATGACTGTCTTGTCCTTGCCATGTAAACGCATTTTAACCATGGCATAGTCTTTTTCTTGTTCCAATGTTTCCGTGTTTGTAAGTGCCATGTAGATGTTGCCCATTCCGATGGTTTTGGTTTTGTTGTCCCGCAGCCCATCTCTTACTGGGGACTTTCTTCGTTTCCCGACTCTTCAGGTGTTTCTCTAATCTCCATCTCATGTAGGTTGGTTCATGGTCTCCGGCGATTATTGTTGGTCTTGCTGTTGAACTGCCTAGTATAGTCCTTCTCATCACTTGCATTTTGGCAATTACTGAATCTGTGGCCAGGTCTGGCGCATCCTAGGCATAGATTGTGTCCCTTCTTCCTGTGAACTCTGCTCGTGAGAGGTTTAGTCGTGGACGCCTTCTGGTAGCATCCAGGTCCATTGGGCAGCCTCGGGTTTCCATATTGTTGCCCGATTTCCAGGTTCCGTTATTGTTCCTGGGCGTTTCCTGTTGTTGGATAAATGTACTGTTGTTTCCTTGAAGGTGCTTGATCATGTTGATCCAGTTTTCTTTTTCGATTGCCCAGGCTGCAAGGGCATCGACATTTGCTGCTACCATGTGGTCCGCTGCCCATGCATCCTGGAGTGTTCGGTTAATTCCTTTAAGGAATTGGCGTATTAGTGTACCATCATCCTCATTCGCCTCTGTAGCTGTGAGGCGAAAGTCATTCCAGTATTCCGTGACCGGTTCCTTGCCTTGCCTCAGGCGGTCGAGTTTTGTCCTAGCTGCATTTTCCGCATCCACATCCCCAAACTGGTCTTTGAGGGCCGTAGTGAAATCTTCATATGTAGTCCAGGTCTCCGGCTTGGTCCTTCTGCAAATGGGGTTATCCAGCTTGCTGCTGCATCCCTTAACAAGCTCTTAACGTAGGTGATGCGTTCTGTATGTCGTGTTTCTTGTGTTGCTTCGAAGTATAATTGGCATTGCACTAAGAAGGTTCGTATTTTGGTCCTTGTTCCAGAGAAGGTAGGAGGTTTTTCGACTTTGATCCGGTTGTTGGTTGTTTCTTGCTGGTTGTTTATCAGAGTCAGGATTTCTTGGAACTGTGCAGTTGTAAATCCTGCTAGTTGAATTCCTGCTCCTCTACAGGCAGTTGCTGGGCCCGGTGCTGACATCCTTTCTGGTCTTGGGGTTTCTGGTTCCTCAGATCCTGTTGGTGAGGCCGGCTCAGGGGTCACCGGACTTGTGGGTCTTTGTGACTGGCTTTTGGATAAGTGTGTGCTGATTGCTTCTTCACGGGCCGGGCCAAGTGTTGAGGTATCGATTTCGCCCTCAGTAAGGTCGATGTCGTTGTCTGTAAAGTCTGCCGTTTTGTAGTTGAGTGTTGCTTAGGTGACGCAACCAAATGTTACGATCCTATGCGGTAAGCTGGTTCTGCAACAGGTAACTACTTCTCTTTCGGTTGGATGAATATGACCGGGCCGTTGTTGTAATCCGGTATGGGGCGTGGCGCTAATCTCAGCCACCAGGGTATTAGTACTATTGCAACGAGTAGTACTAGGTGGAGTTCCACTATTGCTCTTAGGCCTATGCCTACGTTGTCTTGATAGCTGAACCCTATGGTTCCTATCGCACAACCCCAATAGGGAATGGAGCGGTAAAGAGGTAAAGTAATTGTATAGGAAAGAACTTAGATGGTTGCGTGAAGAGTCCTAACTACAGGTCGCTTAGAGGTCCTTATATAGGCACTCTTCCCTCAACCCTAACCCTGGTGACGCATACTTGTGAGTCACACAACCTCTATGACTCATAGTGAGTCATAGTATGAAATCCATCAGCTGACTCCTCTGAGTCAACTGCGCCGCATGCCAACCAATCATAACTTATATAATAAGTCATGTGCCCTAAAGTGGTCACATGCGCGAAACCCATGACTCATAGTGTGAGTCATGTGCCAAAATCATTACATCATATGACTCACAAATGTGAGTCATGCGCACGATCAACCAATCACAACATAACAATGATTGCACAAGTGTGCATCATGTGAAATCCCTTGACTTCTAATGAGTCATAGTGCGAAATATAACAACCTTGTGACTTATAACTATGAGTCATGCGAAATTCTGCCTTGCTTAGTCACCAATCGTGACAATACTTCTCTATGTCCCCTGTGTACCTGACCTTCTAAATCTCAGCTAATGCCTTTTGCGCCATATACTGTACTGGGAATCCTTTTGTAACTTCACCCCGGAAGCTGATCCAGAAATTGTAACGTGCCTGTTTTTGGAATCTATGGTCCTCTCTCATTTTCTTCCTGTATGTTATTGTGAAAGGGACACCTCAGTTCCTTCCATTTTTCTTAACACATACTTGATGCATTCTTCATTGTCTTGCCATTGCCTTGGGTTTATCCTGAAGTAATCCTCACATTTTAGTAACTATACTCGCACATCATGATTAGGCCTGTTCTCAAATTTAAATGGATGGTCCACCTGCCGTCTGATTGTCTGAGCAATGCTTGCCCTAGTGAGTCTTCATAGGCTTCTGTCCCAGATTCGAACTTTTAAATCGATGGCTTTCATGGTGATGGCTCACCTCCTCATAAAGACGGATCTTCCCCATCTACTGGGTCAGGGTTATCGTGTCCTGGGTCAGGTGCATTTGCTGTTAGTGGCAGTGGTGGTCCCTTTCAACTATTCCTGCTTTCATCTCCACGATCCACTCTGTTTCCCATGTCTCTGCAGCAGATGAATTGCTTCTCTTCTCCACTATCAGCTGTTCTCCGTTTTTCCAACACCAGATTTTCCACTGGCTGTTGTTCCACTGTTTCCCCAACACTGGGAGGGTTTCTATCAACATCTAGTTGCCTTACTACCTCACTTATTCGCACCAACATACGTCTCATTTGGTCTGACGCTACATTCTGCCTTTCGTCATGGACTTCTCTCTCAATAAGTTCTTGTTCTCAGCCTTACTGGAGTTTCATTAACGCCTGTCTGCTCCAGTCATATTCTTCCTGCGCCGTGACCTGCCTTTTCAGGTGTTCGTCTATTTGGCAAACTAGGGCTTCTTCCAATTGGCGATCTCAGTCTAGAGATTGCTGCACTGTTGTACTAATGTTAGTGTGAAGTTGAGTACTTATTGCTTCCTGGTGTGTACCCTATTGTTCTTGAGCTTGTAACTTGGCCTCCAGCTTCTTAGTAGTTGCTGTCTGCAGAGTGATTGTCTCTGCTGCTAGCATCTCTAACCCAGTATGGACTTGTTTTAGCTCTTCTCAAATTATTGATTTAACCCGTGTGATGTAGTTTACATGGTGCTGAAGTTGGTCTACCAGAATTTGTGCTAGAGTGGATTGTTCATAGTAGGCCAGATGAGTTTTGTCGACTGATGCAAGGAAGGTTCAGTCGAACTTGCCCATTGCTAGTCCATTACTTTCTGCCAATATTTCCAATACTGGGGTTCTGGCATCAGCAGGTTCAGGGGTACTTGACTGTGTGCCATGGGCTGACTTTCTCACTCCACTAGACTGTGACAGGTGGTGGAGAGCCTAAGGTGATCTTGAACGTCCAGGTGCATGGTCGCTTTCCATAGGAGATGCATCATCGATATTAGACATTGCCTTGTCCATATCCACCATGAGTTACGGAGAAAAGATTGTTTAGAAGGAAATTGGATATCTCTCTAATCCTCTCACGGAGGGTATAATGGATAGGTCTATGGAGAAAGATCTGGAAGTTCCACTTTCTTCGCAGTCGTAGTCTACAAGCAGGTGCCTTAGGAAGGATAGCGCCTGACGTTCTTGATAGATTTCTACGAAACATTCCAGTGTCTGGATGCGTTTAGGGTCTGTGAACCAAAAGGGTTTTTAGAGGTATGGTAGGAATTCAATCTACATAAGGGAGTCGTATAGGATGGTTTCGTTAGAGCAGATAAAGTTCTATAGACGAGTCTCAAGTATAGACTCATCGAGGTGATTGGAATCACTATGAGCTTTTGAGATTCCAGTGGGTTGACTTCCAGGTAACCGATAGTGATGTATTGAGAATATGTAACTGTTATAAACTTATCCTTAGTCTGCCGGACAAGGCACACTATCTTCTTCAACTGCAACAGGTAACGATACGTACGGTTCGTCTTACCTCTCTTCAGGTCTCGTAGCCTTATGTCGCCTAGGGAACGCTAAGTCCTTTCACTCCTAACCCATGCGACTGCTCTTAGCGATACGTTTCTTGAATCACCTTTCGGTCGGTGATGTAAACGGATGGTCGTAATAAGAATAGGTGGTTGATTGGAACAAATAGCAAAAGTATAACATAGGAAGTAACTTAGATTATCTGTGTCCGTGACCCTCCTTATATAGGCGCTCTTCCCACAACCCTAACCCTGGTGACTTTACTATGAGTCACCTCCTTACTATGACTGCCGTGTGAGTCATAGTATAACAAACATCATATGACTCACAATTTGAGTCATAGTATTCATCCCCATAATATCCAATTTCCATAAACGGTCATGTGTGCTAATCGCGTCACATGCGGGTAACCCCTGACTCATACTTGTAGTCAGGTGCGAAAGTCATAACATCATATGACCTCACAATCGTGAGTCATGAAACAATAAACATAAATCAAATCAAATATCATAATCATAAATGATCTCACAAATCGTGAGTCATGTGAAACATTCCATATTGCTAAGTCACGATTTGTTACAATAGCTCCTCTCTCCCCTCAGCTTGAGTCCCATCATGCTAGTCACAAAGTTTCATTACTTGGTTCCTAAATCTTCTCTCGTCGCGACAGAACTTCCGTAAAATTTATTCTGTTGTGCATAGCTGTTTTTCTGACCATCTCCAATGTCAGGTCTGCCACCACGATAGTTCGTTTTTGGTGCGCAATGGTGGCTTGTTGCGCTTCGAGGGTCTCCTCTTGGAGTCTGATTGTTCCTTGGGCTTCATCCAGTTGTATTTCCAAACCCGAAATCTTTCTTTGTAGGCATTCAATGTCTGCCTGCGTGTGTTGGCTTTTGGTATCATTGTTTCAGGTTTCCTCGCCCCTCTCCCACCGTCCCCTCCTGGCTTCCATGCGCTGAGCATCCTTTCTGCTCAGTTCTTCTCTTTTACCCCACGCCTTGGGGTCCTATCCCGCCCGGATCTTCGCATCCCGGTGGGCGCGACAATTATTTCGGTAGCACTCCTCCCATCTCCTCTCTGCATGTGGTTGTTTTGTCCAGTAACTGGGCCCTTCCTTGTCTTCTTTATGGACGTTGCAATGCTCGTCATAGCATGCCGTCCAGCTCATCGCGTTGTGTTCTGATGCCCTTTGCCGGTCCTCTACCGTTGCATATCCTGGGCTAGTTGGAGTGAATGCTCGCATTGGGTCTCCCCAACAGTAGTTCGTTGCTTCTTGTTTGATTTCTTCCCAGCCTTGGTTTATCTGGGTATTGTTCGTGGAAGTGTTTGATTGCATTTTCCGCATGTTCGAATTTTTCCACAGGGTACAAAACTTTATCGTGATCAGGAGAATATCCTGTCCACTTCGCACGATATTGGAGTCTTCCGTAGTGTAGTCGTGAGTCGACAATTTCTTCAAGTTCGTATTCTGTTTCGCCTTCGATTTGGATTGGTGGTGGTGGTGACTGGATCTGTGATGGGAATCTTTGGTCTTGGTAGGGTTCAAGAAGTGAGATGTGGATGGTGTTGTGTCTTCTCATTGATGGGGGAAAGTCCAGCTTATATGCACTGTTCTCCACTATTGCCAAGATCTTGAAGGGCCACATTTTTTTGTAATCAAGTTTCTTGCATGGCCTTGTGGTCCTTACATTCCTTGGTAGGAACTATACCATATCTCCTGATTTCAAATTCGGATCGGGTTTGCTGTGTTGATCGTAATTTTCTTTCTGCCGAAGTTGTGCAGTCACCAATTCCTCGCGTATGGTATCGTGCCATTGGTTCATTTCGTTCTCCGGAATCTTCCGATCCGGTATCAGATGACCACTTGTGTCATGTTTCGGATGTTGTCCGTAGTTTGCAAAGAAGGGTGTTGTCTTAATTGTTTCTTGTTGTCCATTATTGTATGCGAACTCCGCAAGAGGTAATAGTTCGTTCCAATTATGCTGTTGATAATTGACGTATGCTCTTAGGTATTGTTCCAGGATGGCATTGGTTCTTTCAGTCTGTACATTCGTTTGTGTATGGTAAGCCTTGCTCAGTTTTCTTTCGATTACTAACCTCAGAGCCGTTTCCTTCTATAGGTCCGAGGTGAACAGTGTCTCACTGTCGGTGATGATATCTTGCAGTAGTCCGTGTAACCGAAAGATTTCTCTTACATAGGTTTGCGCGAATTGTTTTGTTGTCATATCTTTCCTGCATGCAACAAAATGACTCATTGTTGTCAGTCTCTCGATGACGACCAAGATGGCGTCATAGATATCCGATTCCGGTAAATCTGTGATAAAATCCATTGAAATTGAATTTCATGGCTTATTGGGTGCTTGGTTTGATTGTAGTTGACCATACGGAGCATGTAGGGATGATTTCGTTCTTTGACAAAGGTCTCAGTTCTTGACATATTTCTTGATTGTTTCCCACATTCCGGGCCAGTAGTAACTGCGACTGATGGGTTCCGTGGTCTTTTCTGTCCCTCCATGTCCTGCTTGTAAAATGTCGTGATTCTTCCTGATAAGTTCTGTCCTTATCTTCTCCTCTTCTGGTACCCAAATCTTGTTCTGGTAGCATAGGCAGTCATCTTTCCATTGGCAGCGCCCCAAGGCTATATCCTTCATTTCTTTTGTTCCTTGTTGGAGTGCTTTCTTTATCTCTTGTATGTGCGGGTCCTTCCCGCTCTGTTCCTTAAGATTTCTCATCTCTTCCCCGGAAAAGCTAACCGTCTCCATTTCCTGTATCCTTATCTCCTCAAAGTATTTTTCTTGTGGTAATAGGATTCTTTGTTTCTGTTTGATCCTGTCGTCATCTTCTTCTGGTACATCTTGACTTCTTCTTGTCAATGCGTCTGGCTTGCCGCTTTCCTATCCTGGCCGATACTCGATCCGTATATTGTATTGGCTTAACTTCTCGCTCCACCGGATCAGTCGTTCATTGAGATCTTTTGTTGTCATGAAAGGGGCCAGATTCATATAGTCAGTGAGGATCCTTGTCTTGTGATGGCTTCCCAACACACATCTTGTCCATTCCTTGAGTGCCTGTTCTATGGCCAAGAGTTCTTTGTCGTAAATATCGTAGTTGCATTCCGCTTTCGTCATTGACTTTGATCGGAATGCCATGGGTCGCCATTTCTCGTCTTCGCACTGTTGCGATAAAATTCCTAAACAGACATACTTCGAAGCATCTGTTTCAATCATAATCGGTCTTTCCGGATTGTAATGGGTGAGTACTGGTGCAGACGTTATTTTTTGTCTCTTCGTATCCAATGCCTGGCTTTCTGATGTACCCCACTCCCATTTTGCATTTTTCTTTGCCTGATTGTATAGAGGTTTTGCTCTTCTGCTAAACCCCTCCATGAATCTTCGGTAAAAGTGCAGAATCCCATGAATCTTTGGATATCGGTTTTGTTCTTCGGAATTGCCCATTCCCATATGGCTACTGTCTTAATAGGATCCATCCGGACTCCTTCTTGGTCAATAATAAATCCAGAGTATTCCGCTTCAGTCTTGTGGAATTCGCACTTAGTTGGCTTGATTCTCATTCCGGATTTTCCAATTGCTTCCTGGATTTTTCCCATGTCTTTCTGGTGCTGGTCCATTGTTTCTGAGTACACCAGTACGTCGTCCAAATATACTATGCAGCATATGTCCGGGAATCGGTGTAACGTTTGATTGATCCATCTCTGGAATGTTGCCGGTGCATTAGTCTAGCCGAATGGCATTACCAAGTATTCGTACGTTCCGTATCGTGTCGCGAATGTAGTTTTCCATTCGTCTCCTTTCTTGATCCGCACGTTGTGGTATGTATCTTTAATATCCAGCTTCGTAAAATATCGGTCACTATTTAGCCTATCCAAGCCTTCGCCGATAAGTGGCAGTGGGTACCGATCTTTTTTCGTGACTTCATTAAGTCCTCGGTAATCCACGCATAGTCGTAATTTTCCGCCCTTCTTCTTGACGAAAAGGATGGGTACTCCTGTTTCCACGTAGGAGTCTCGTATCCATCCCCATTCCAGATTCTGTTTCAAATAGCTTCTCAATTCTTCCAGTTCTGCCGCTCCTAGTGGATACAACCTCTTTGCTGGGATTGTCTTTCCATTTTCTAGGTTAATCTCGTATTCCACTCCTTTTCTGTAAGGCAGTAATGTGGTTTTTTCTTTTTCTTCGAAAAGATCAAGGTATTGGTGATATACCTCTGGTATCATCTGTTCCAAGGGTTCTTTCCCTTGATACTTTTTGGACTTAATAGCCAACTCAGTACTGACATTCATTGCCTTCTAATCGCATTGGCCGTCCTCCTGGTTCCACTTTAGAATGCTTGTGCTCTCTCCTCTTCTTTAGAACTTCCCAAAGGCTTGGTCCGAGATCTCACAGATCTCTATTCGTTTCCTGTCCTTTTTTGTTTCTTCCCGGGTAACTTCTGATTCGTTTCTGTCCCGGTCTCTTTGGTGGTCCGTACTTTGGAATCCTTTATCTTCTCGTTCAGTCTTTGCAAGTACTTCGACTTCCTTGCATTCCCGGTCCAGGTATCTTTCACATATCAGTTGTGCTATCCTATCACGGTAGTTGACTGTGTAGTCTTCGTCCCTGAGGGTCACCATTACTACCCTCAGTTCACCTGTATAATCCGCATCTATTAAACCTGCGTTGGTTGTCAGCCTGTTATTAACTGCTAACCCGCTTCGTGGTGCAATTCACCCATAAGTGCCCTGTTGTAATCCGATGGCTATTGCGGTTCAGTTGACGTCTTGACCTTTGGCTCATATCGTTGCTCTTTCGCTATCGTACAGGTCGTGTCCTGCCACCCTCAGTGAGCCTCTCGTAGGCAGCGTTGCCTCTTTAGTCAACCTTTTGACTAGGATCTGTTTATCCGTTTTTGCCTGAACCGTTAGGAACTTCATATCTAAGTTCACCTCCAGGGCTTCCGCTTCTGTGACTGTAAAGTCCCTCGGTGACTCTTTTTAACACCAGGTCGTGCATCTCTCACTATCAAACGTGATGGTCCCCTTTCCCCAATCAATTGAGGGGCTATGTTTTCTCAACAATGGCATTTCAAGAACTGCTTCATGGTTTTGTAAATTTGCCACTTGGAAGGTAATCATTTCCCTATGGCTACCGATGTCCTTAGGTACTGTCGTCGAATGAGTAACAGGACCCATCGCGCTGAGTTTGCCGTCCGCCAGGTAAATCTCTCGTTGTTGTCTGGCTTTCGCCATAGGCATGCCGTACTTTTCGCATACCTCGTTATCAATAAAGTCCTCAGTCGCTCCTGAGTCAATCATTCCGTTGATGTTGATAATCTTGTCTCTGCCATTTAGTCGCATCCTTACCATGACATGGTCGTTTTCGTGTTCCAGTGATTCTGTGTTGTTTAGTGCCGCGTAGAAGTTTCGTATCTTGATGGGTTTCTTTTTCTCCTTGTCCCTTAGACCATCGCTTACTGGGGACTGTCGTCTTTTTCCTCTTCATTTTTTCGGTTTCGAGATCCATGTCGCGAATTGCTATTTTTTGTTTCCATCGCGGGTTCTGAACCCTACTGCTTGTCCTCGCGGAGTATTCTTTCTCGTCTTTCGGGTTGGTGCAGTTTCTCCTCCTGTGTCTTAGCTTTGTACATGCCATACACAGATTGTTGTTTCTTCTCCTCCAATATTCTGTCTTTGATATGTTAAGAGCTTGTCTTTGCTTAGGCGCATCTAGGTCCTTTGAATCTCCGCGAGGCACCTGTATTCGTTGAGTCCTGAAGGTGCTGTTGTAGTTTCTGGAGTTGTCGTATGTTTTGGTCTTTGACATTCCTTGTACATGTGTGATGACCTCCAGGCAGTTTTCCTGATTAATGGCCCATACCGCCATTTCCTCAGTCGTCAAAAGTCTTGAGCCCTCATGGCTCAGGGGTTCTTTATTTCTTCGTGTAAGCTCTTAGGAAGCCCCTTCCCAAGGTTGCTTCGTCGTATTCTGCCTCAGTTGCCAACAGTCGTAACTCGTTTCAGAAATCATTCACATTCCTGCTCCCTTGGTTGATTTTCTCGATTTTGTTTCTTGCCGTTTCCCTAGCATCAACGTCGCCGAATTGGATGCGTAGAGTGGCTTGAAATTTTGCCCAGTTATTCCATGAAGCTGGGGTTTTTCCTTCCACATATAGAGTAATCCATTTGCCTGCTGATTCCCTCAGTTGGGATTTGGCGAAGTCCACCTTTAATCCGTCTTCATTTTCTCCCCATCCTAGTGCTGTGTAGTAAATGGCAAGTTGGACTAGCCATGCTCACAGTTTGGTACGGTCTCCTGTAAACCTATCCGGGGTTTTAATTTTTGGTCTCCGGACCGTCTGTTCCTGTCGATTTTCCACAACCGTTCTGATCAACTCCTGGAGTTGTTTTCTCGTGAGAGTTATCGTATCCGCTGGTCCTGCTACCATCGACATTCTGTATATTGTGGATGCTCCTGCGCTAACTGATCCTGATCTTGATCTTGCTTCCGGGGTGACTGGGCTTTGAAGTCTTGGGAATCCTTCTCGCGATATCTCGCTTAAGGCTTGTCCAAGTTCTGCTTCTAGTTCCAAGAGAGTCTGTGGATCGTTGAAATCTGGTACTTCTGTATCTGTAGGTGAATCCGTTTTGTATTCGTTAAGTGTCGCAAAAGACACAACCAAATGTTACAAACCTATCCTTAGTCTGCCGGACAAGGCACACTATCTTCTTCAACTGCAACAGGTAACGATACGTACGGTTCGTCTTACCTCTCTTCAGGTCTCGTAGCCTTATGTCGCCTAGGGAACGCTGAGTCCTTTCACTCCTAGCCCGTGCGACTGCTCTTAGCGATACGTTTCTTGAATTACCTTTCGGTTTGTGATGTCAACGGATAGTCTTATTAAGAATAAAAGGTTGATTGGAACTAATAGCAAAAGTATAACATAGGAAGTAACTTAGATAGTTGCGTGAAGAGCTAGCTATCTGTGTCCGTAACCCTCCTTATATAGGCGCTCTTCCCACAACCCTAACCCTGCTGACTTTACTATGAGTCACCTCCTTACTAAGACTGCCGTGTGAGTCATAGTTTAACAAACATCCTATGACTCACAATTTGAGTCATAGTATGCAATCCCCGTAATATCCAATTTCCATAAACGGTCATTTGCGCTAATCGCGTCACATGCGTCAAACCCCTGACTCATACTTGTAGTCAGGTGCGAAAGTCATAACATCATATGACCTCACAATCGTGAGTCATGAAACAATAAACATAAATCAAATCAAACATCATAATCATATATGATCTCACAAATCGTGAGTCATGTTAAACATTCCATATTGCTAAGTCACAATTTGTGACAGTAACTAGGAGAAATCTCAATATACGCTTGAGGGTAGTCGATTCAAAGGGGGTGTAAATCTTACTAGATTTAAATCTTTCTTCATAAACAGAGAGTGTCCATGAAGGCTAGTAGGTAAAGACTTTGAGTAAAACTTTTAATATTGATAAGATCTCTTCTCTCTTGCTTTATGATGGCTAAAGCTATGGATTTTTATTTTTTTTATTTTTGATTATCTCATATATTCACAGTTAACGTACAGGAACCTGCATGGAGTGCAAGCTATGGCATTTACCAAACGTACTAAACAAAAGAAATAACCGCACAAGTTGTCCCCTAGTGATGACCATACAGTCACCGCACCCAACAATGGCCACTAATTCAAAAAGTATAGAGTGAAATGATATCAAAAGAAATCATAACCAAAAGGAAAGATATAGCTGGAAAGTCAAACCACTCAGTCTGAGTCATAGTCAGTGGAGGAGGAGGCAGGGGTGGAAAAAACCGCTGGCATGGTGTGTGGGAAATTCGTGCGAGATGCGCTGATGTATGACCCAAGACCAAGGATCATGTCCAGGTCGTCCCAAAGTGGAGAGCCATGGTCCATCAAAGACAGCTTCAGAAGGTAAAGCTGTTGTTTACGGGATTTGGAGGGGCAGTGGGAATTGCATGTTCTAAGGTTTCATCCTCTGAGTCGCAGGAAGGGCAGGTGGGAGAGCAATCGGCATCATTCCATTAGGGTTGCATGGCAAGATAGCTCTTGCCAGCGCGCATTTGGTGAATTCGCCTAGCTGTAAAGTGGTCGAGGCCCATGAAGGCATGTGGGTGTAGGGACGGCTTGTACTGGTAGTAAGGAGTGGGTGGGGACAGGAGTGTCCAATCAGTGAGGCGGTTCTTTCTGCACTCTTCCTTCATCAATTTGTAGGAGACAGCACCTGGGATCGGGGGAGGGGGCGCAAAGACAGTGCCCGCTAGGAGGTGGGAGTTTATCTGTGGGAGTTTGAAACCGTCCGGTGCCACCTTGAGCAAGAGGTAGCTTATCCCATCAATTGGGAGGTGAGAGCGGACGGCAGGTATGGGCGTTGATTGGTTCCAGCGGGGGGGAATGTAATTCTCCCTAAGGCCACGAAGTAGTTGGCGGGAGGAGTCCCCTGCTCTAAAGTTGGAGAATGATGGAAATGATGGATGCAGCCGGGCTCTGGCTGGGTTGATCACGGAAGGGGAGCAGGCCAGCCGTAGTGCAGCCATTCTGCGGCGATGGGGGAGGAGCGAGTTTGTAAGGGGGAGGCAAGCCTCTCAGGGAACGATGGATACAGGAGTCGATGAGAAGCCGTTAGTGACCCAAAGTTGGACTTTGCTCCAAAACACCTCCATCTTGCCTATCATCATCAGCATTGGGGATGAAGAGGTCAGCTCCGTAAGTGAGAATCGGTAGCAGCAGGCCCATGGCCAGTTGGCGGTTCAGGTAGGGGGCTATGCCTATGCCAGGAGGAGAGAGTTGCCTGATGAGACCGAAGGCCCCTCAAGCGATGGCTAGTCTCTTGAGGAAGTGGGTGGAGGTTTCCATGGAGGGGGAGAACCAGTATCCTAGATATCGGACTATGGAAGAAGGGTGGAAAATACTCCCATTGAGAGAGACAGGAGCCAGTGAGATGGGAGAGCGATCCTTTGGAGTCCGCCAGTGGATGAGTTCGGTTTTTGGAATGGAGAAGGAGACTCCAAGTGGGTTGGCCTTCCTGCAGAGGCTGGTGTAGTAGTGTTTAAGTAGCTGTGTATTCCTCCGGTATGACTCAAACCCAACAGTGACAGTAAATTCATCAACGTAGGAAAACATAATCCGCTTTGGGATAGACAGGTACAGGGAGGATACATAAATTAAAAATAACAAAGGGGGGATAGGAGAGCCCTGGTGGGCACCAACTTGAACAGGTAGGATAGTATTCGTAGAGCCTTGAAAAATCAGGCGGTATTTGCGGTCAGTCAAAAAGGAACGAACCCAAGAAACCATATAAGGAGATACGCCTTTATCGCGAAGTAGGGAAAATAAACAAGTAGAGGAAATATTATCAAAGCATCCTTTGATGTCAAGGAAGAGGGTAGAGGTTTTGAGGCCAGCACGTTGCACTAGGCGGACTTCGTGTATGAGGGCAGCACATGCGTCAAAGGTGCTCAGGGCTGGAAGCAAGCAGCATTGGTTCGGGTGGATGAGGCCAACAATGCGGGCCATTAGCGAAAGGCGGGTTACCATTATCCTTTCCAGAATCTTGGAGATAGTTTCTAGGAGGACAAAGAACTGAAAGGAAAAGCAGTAGTAGTAATCAGATTTGACGGGCTTAGAGCGGACAATGCAATTAGCTTTTTTAAGGGAGGAGGGGTGGAAACCATAGGTCAGCAGGGGACCTGGGAGGGAGGTGCGGAAGGTGGGGTTGATATTGTTGATCCTCTTCCATATACCCTAAGGAATCAGGTCGGGCCCAGGGGCTGAGGTGTTGGAGGATTTGCAATGGGCAAGAGAGACTTCCTGTTTCTGAAGTGGCAGGAAGTCCGCGAACAGTCGAAGGCTGGATAGCGAGGGTTGTGGGTCTTTTGGTGTCAAAGAAGTGATGCAGGAGGGAGGTGTTGACTACGACAGGAGTTGTGGCATTTAGAAAGGAGGAGAACCAGTCTGTAGGATGCCCGCTTACAATCCTGCGGGTAGCCCACACCCATTTGCAGTCCAAGGAGGTAAGGAAGGAGTTCCAGTGTGATACCTTAGGCTTTTTAATAGCCTTGAAATATGTGTGGCTGGAGGAACGGGCGCTGTCAGAGAGGGTGGTGGAGGGGGACATGCGTGATATTCTTGCCTCTCAGTTGAAAGCTTGGCGCAGCTGTGATAGCTCAGCTGTCCACCATGGCTTTGACCTGAAGGATGGGCGTTTGTTTAATGTGTGCTGGGCTAAGAGGGAGGTGATGGTACGGAGGTGGCGATCGAACCAAGCACTAAGTGAGGTTGAGGTAGGAAGCGGGGGAGGAGATGGGACTGCTAGATCGTTGATGAGAGCGGAGAATTTGAGCCAATCCATTTTGGTCCAGTTAGGAGTGGGGTCAGGCTGTGGTAGGAAAGGCGTGGTAAGGGCTCTTGAGATTGGGACATGGTCAGAACCAGTGAGTGGGAGGGTGTCACCCCATGAGCTAACAAAGTGGGCAAGTGAGGGATTTGCCAAGGCAAGGTCTAAGACTCCAGGTCTGGATGTGCCATCGAATGGGAACCTAGTAAATACACCTGGTGTGTTTAAAAGTGAGTAGCATAGCTCAGAGGCCAGGTCAAATTATGGGGAAGAAATATTAAATTCAGTATCAGAAAGGACCCTTAGAGGGTCGGAAAGAGGATGATGGAGGTTTAGATCCCCAACCAGTAGAGTGGGGAAAGTGTGTTTCCTGAACATGGAAGGTGGAGTGCTTGTGCTGGTGTGGGATGAGCGCTCGGTGGTGGAGTAAGCAATGTAAACGCGAAAAAACCTGTTGACCTAAATAAAACAGGCCTAAGGGAGAGTGAATATCAATTGCCATAAAGTCCAGCCGGTCGAAGAAGACAGGTATCAGTGCAAAAACTAGCATGAAATCAAGGAGAGCATAAAAGGCCACCCAATGTTTGGCACCGTTAGTAGTAGGTGGGGAAAAAGATTTATAGGAGGAAAATATTGGTAGTCTCCCCTTGAAGACTGGAGGATACTGGAGGGCGACCAAGTGTGGTTGGGTGGGCATAGCCTCAAGGCTATTGAATAGGGACAGAAACACATTCCAGCTCCCAAGGCAGTTGTGCTGAATGAGTGTGAGGGTAGTGGCTGGCACCTGCGTCAGGGAGGGGGGTTCCAGTGCGGGACTCAAGGGCGTGGAAAGCCCGATGGGCCATGTGGGAGTGGATACCTGGCGAGCCACATGGGGAGTAGTACAACAGATTTGGGGCGATGGTTAGCTGGAGCGCCAGATGGTGGGACTGGCTGTTTGGGGGTTGTAAGATCCATGGTTGCAGCGGTAGGGGAGGGAGTCCTTGGTGTGTGGGGTAGGGTGGGTGCATCCTGGTCCCTGACGTCATCAGGACCTTGTACACCTTCAGGCTCAGAGGG
>QFET01010795.1:0-29560 GCA_003316355.1 Tuber calosporum | reverse complement strand
GGTCATGTGCGCTAATCGCGTCACATGCGTGAAACCCCTGACTCATACTTGTAGTCAGTTGCGAAAGTCATAACATCATATGACCTCACAATCGTGAGTCATGAAATCATCAACATAAATCAAATCAAACATTCATAATCATAAATGATCTCACAAATCGTGAGTCCTGTGAAACGTTCCATATTGCTAAGTCACGATTTGTGACAGCTATCGAAACTAATCTTGTTGCTTTCCCAGTAGATTTTGGGGTTGTGTCTTCTAAACCATGGTAGCCTTAAAACCGCCTCATGGTTGGACAAATTTTCGATTTGGAAGGTTGCCACTTCCCTATGGCTGCCAATGTCCATAAATACTTCCGCTATATGGGTAATAGGTCCCATCGCATTTGGATCCCCATCTCTAAGGTAGATTTCGCTTGTTTCTTTTACTTTCTTGGTTCGTATGCCATGTCGTTGGCAGAATTCCTTATCAAAAAAGTTTTCTGTAGCGTCTGAGTCAATCATGCCGATAATGATAACTCTCTTGTCCTTGCCATTTAATTGCATTTTGAGTATTGCATGGTCTTTTTCTATTTCCAATGTTTCCATATTGGCAAGTGTCATGTAGATGTTGCCGATTCCGATGGTTTTGGTTTTCTTGTACCGCAGCCCATCTCGTACTGGTGACCATCTTCGTTTCCTGACTCATCAGGTGTTTCTCTGCTTTCTATTTCGCGCAGATTGGTTCTTAGTTTCCAGCGGTTATTGTTGGTCTTGCTGTTGAACTGTCTGGTATAGTCCTCCTCATCTCTTGCATTTCGGTAGTTACTGAATCTGTGCCCAGACCTGGCCCATCCCTGGCATATATTGTTGTCCCTTCTTCTTGTGAATTCTGCTTGTGAGAGGTTCAGTCGGGGGCGTCGTTTGGTGGCATCCAGGTCTATTGGGTCTCCGCGAGTTTCTGTATTGTTGCCTAATCTCCAGGTGCCATTATCATTTCTGTGTGTTTCCGGTTGTTGGATAAAGGTGCTGTTGTTCCCTTGAAGGTGTCTAATCATCTTGATCCAATTTTCTTTCTCAATTTCCCATGCTGTAAGGGCATCAACATTTGTAGCCAGCATGTGGTTTGCTGCCCATGCATCTTGGAGTGTTCGGTTAATTCTTCAAAGGAACTGTCTTCTCAACGTTCCATCGTCCTCATTAGCCTCCGTGGCTGTTAGGCGGAAGTCATTCCTGTATTCAGTAACTGGTTCTTTGCCTTGCCTTAGGCGGTCGAGCTTTGTCCTCGCTACATTTTCTGCGTCCACATCCCCAAACTAGTCTTTGAGGGCGGCAGTGAATTCCTCATAGGTAGTCCAGGCCTTGGTTTTGTGCCCTTCAGCAAATCGAGTTATCCATCTTGCTGCTGCGTCCCTTAGCAGGCTTTTGAGGTAGGTAATGTGTTCTATATGTCGTGTTTCGCGTGTTGCTCCAAAGTATAATTGGCATTGTACTAAGAAGGTTCATTATTTGGTCCTTATTCTATGGAAGGTAGGGGGTTTCTCGTCCTTGATCCGGTTATTGGTTATTTCTTGCTGATTGTTGATCAGGTTCAGGATTTCTATGGTACTGTGCAGTTGTGAACCCTGCTAGTTGAATTCCTGCTCCCACACCTTCGTTTGCTGATCCTGAAGCAGACATTCTTGCCAGTCTGGGTGTTTCGGGTTGTATGGATCCGGCTGGTGAGGCAGGTTCAGGTGTGACATGGCTTGCAGTCCTTTGTGACTGACTTCTGTATAGGTTTGTATTGAGCGTTTCTTCGAGAGCTGTAACAAGTATTGAGTTATCGATTTCTCCCTCTTTAAGGTCGATGGCGATGTATGTTAAGTCCTCCGTTTTCTAGTTAGGTGTTGCTTAGGTGACGCAACTAAATGTTACGATCCTATGCTCAGCTGAATTGCAACAGGTAACTACTTCTCTGTAGGTTGAATGAAGATAACGGGGCCATCCTTATAGTACGATAACGGGCGTGGCGCTAATCTCACCCACCCTGGTAGGAGTACTATTGGAACGCGTAGTACTAGGCCAAGATCCACTATTGTTCTTAGGATTGTGCCTACGTTGTATTGATAGCCAAAACCCTATGGTTCCTATTGCAGAACGCCAATAGAGGAGCGGGAGGGTAACAAGGTAAAGTAATTGTATAGGAAAGAACTTAGATTGTTGCGTGAAGAGTCCTAACTATAGGCCGCCTAGAGGTCCTTATATAGGAACTCTTCCCTCAACCCTAACCCTAGTGACTCATACCTATGAGTCAAACTCTCGGCATGACTCATATTGAGTCATACTATGAAATCCATCAGCTGACTCTTATGAGGCAACTGCGCAGCGTTTTCAACCACTCAAAACTCTTAAAACAAGTCCTGTGTCCTAAAGTGGTCACATGTGCGAAACCCATGCCTCATAATGTGAGTCATGTGCAAAAATCATTACATCATATGACTCACCAATGTGGGTCATGCATACGATCAACCAATTACAATATAACAATGATTGCACTAGTGTGAATTATGTGAGACCCCATGACTACTACGGAGTCATAGTGTGAATTCTGACAGCTTTATGACTCATAACTATGAGTCATGTGAAATCCTGCCTTGCTTAGTCACCAATTGTAACACTCTTCGGGAGACAAATCTACCTTGAACCTTCACCAGACTAGAGAGGAACAAAGCCATTCAGCACTCCCTTGGATTGCCTTTTATGATGACCAGTGCATTATACACAGAGACACTTAGGAAGCCCATAGATATTTTCCCAAGGACCCTGAAAAGTGAAAGCAAGCAAAGAAAGCGAAAGTATTATCTGATACCTTTATAGACAGTAGTCCCACTCCATCAAACGATAGCTCTATGTCCCTACACTCACAAGAAAATAAATCTCTTAGACTTGTAGATATGTTAACTCCAGCCTCCCCACATCTGGCTTCACCAGCTCGCTAGCTCCTAGACCCCTCTCTTCAGTGACCCTGATGCTTTCTGGACTTCATTAGAGACAGATAAGGCCCAGACCTTCCTTGGTACCCTCCACTCATCCCTGATGGCAAAATTCTATCCAGCTGTTATTGAGCTCTCCAGGATGACCCTCTTTTCTGGTGAGTCCTGGAGACTACTGACAAGTTACACTTTTCAATCAAGAATGGCCTCCTCTCAGCTTGCGATTCTAATGGCTATTCCAACATCTATATCCCTCTGGGACCCTTAGAAAGGGGAGTATCCCTTTGGGATTTCATCCTTAAAACAGTTCATAAAGGCCTAGGATATTTCCCAGCTCACAAGTCCTATAAGTACGCTGCCAGTTTCTTCTGGTGGCCTAAGATGCCCCAGGACTTCATAGCCTACTGTCGCTCTTGTGATCAATATCAAATCAACAAAGAGCCAATCACACCGCCGGCATGTGGATCTCTAGCCCTACCAGCATCTGATGAAGCCTACCCATCCCTTGACATCGTTTTCACTAGCCCCTGCAACAAATCAAACAACTATACAACTATCATGGTAATTACCAATTGCTTTACCACCTACACTCATCTTATACCACTTCAGGACTCTGCTGTTAAGGGTACTCGATTCTAAGGACATGCAAATCCGACTAGGCTTAAATCTTTGTTCGTATGCGAAGATTGTCTAGCAAGGCTTGTAGGTAAATATTTTGAGTAAAACTTATAATATTGATAAGATCTCTTCTACATTGTTTGATGATGTGTAAAGCTCGGGAGGCACAACGATATTTATATCATGTGTCTGAGTGTTTGCCGACTACCTCTAACTTCTATATTTTAATATACTTCCAACCGTTTCCTTCCTTGAATCCAAAGTGCAAGAAGTGACTGACCCTGAGAATATTGCTACCCCACGCAGTTTATCGACATGTCAGAACTCCTTAATTTCCTGAAGTTGTAAATCCTTTGTCAGTCGGAGATATCGTCCCCTGTATTACCACTTAAACTTAGGTAGTCCATCGTGGAATTTACCAATAGTTTCCTAGAACTCCAAATTGCTAACTTGGCTGGTGACCTATCTGGATACTACTGGCTTTCCCGATGTCTTGCATATGGCTTTCAGGATGACCTAAGACTCACTATTGGTCCAATACTGTATCATATTGCTATACCTCTTCTAATCAACATGTTCCGATAGGTCCATAGACCAAGATAGGTATGTTTTCAGGCTCTTAGAGGGTTCTCATGTTTCTCCTGAAGCCCACTAATGATATTATCATTTGGTGCGGAGCGTCCTGTCACTTTCAGTTTTTTAGTGCGTGAATTCCTTTGGCTGTAGGCACCGCAGGTGACGTGTGGGCCCAACATGGGGGCCAGAGGGGTATGAGTAGCATCTCAGCCCAATATTTATATGAATTTAGTGCTGGATTCCAGTACCTTGTACCCATGTGCCTAATCTCTGCCACCTCTGAAAAAGTATTTAGCAAGCTCTAGAAGAGGATATTTGGTATTTATGGACATCCCCTAAGCATAGTACTGGACCAAGCATTAGCAAAATGTTTCAGCTGGTCCTGAAGTTACCTGGCTATTCCTGGTACCCTTGAATCTCCTAGTCCACCACCCAGCCATTATGTCCAGCCCTTGACTGGGACCATGGGTCAGCGGTCCTGATCCACACTTCCATCGTACCAGCGATCTCTGGTCTACCCCTCCCTTGTCCTGTCTATCCCATATCCTTGCTTTGGCTCTTCTATCCTATCTTGCACCTCTCTCCTATGCCCCTTCAACTGCCGGCCCTCCACCTGTCTCAGCCTGGAGCCATCCAGACCCATCGCCCTCTTCCACCAGTTTACGCGTTTTTGGTTTCAATAACCTTCAGTTCTCTGTCCCCCCACCTCTCATGTAACCTGACCCTTTCACTTCCCCCCACGTGTTTCTTATACCCATCTTTGTCCGTTACCTGTCACCCCCTGGTTCTTGCTCACGATCTCCTGTCGAACCTGTTTAGCTGCTCTCAGTCTCTCAATTTGGCTCCATTTAATCCTGATTATCACAGTTCTCCCTCTGCCCTCTACCAGTTCTTCTCTAGTTGGCTAACTGCAGACCAGCTCTTCCTTGGTCCGGGTTCTATCTGCCCTGTTTTCGCTAGTTCCACGCAGCATTAGCTCTGAGGCCCTCTTGGTTCCCTGGGTTCACTCATCCCAATTCTGCTACACTATACACATGTCCTACGTAATCAGGTGAAAGTATTAGCACACCCTGCTGTTCTCTAAATATAAAACCCATATAAACAAATACTTATTATCAACGAAAATCTCCCCTTGTGGATCTAATCAATATAAAAAGTGTAGTCTATGCAGCTGTGCTCACTATCAACGTCAAGTAACAAACATTTTAATTAAAGTGAAAAAAGAAGTAACCATCAATCCACAATATACTGGTGCGGCCGAATTGAAGTTGATTACACTTGGGGTCGCAACTCCTAAAGTGTCTTGCTTCAATTCAGTGACACTCATAGTTCCCCTCAGGACCACCACTCCACTCTCAAGTGCCATTTACATCCGGACTACCATTCGCCTCCAGACTACCGACACGGTCTGCAGACCATGGCTAGGTATCATTGTCGCTCTCAACGAGGTCATGCACGTTATCCACAATCTCGTAATTGTGCCCAGTAGTCTCGATTCGTTCTGTCTTGTGCATTGACTGGATCTTTTGCACGTACCTGTTTATCTTTCAGATTGTCACGTTCTTCTGCGCCTCGGTTATTTAACCCCAGATTGAGTTACCATAATTGACTGGAGGAGCCTATTTTTAGGGGAGTGGCAGTCCACAGACCCATCCTTTTGATATGTTTCATTGAGCCTCTTGTAGAAGTCTGTTATCCCATTAGCTGCCTTGTTCACCTAAGAAATGACTTTCTGACCACTAAACAGTCCCAGTGAGAAATCTCCCACCGCTAAAGACTTATGTCCTATATCTTCATAGTCCATCAAGGAGCAGCGAAGAGCAGTACACACAAGCAGCATTGTTAGCCAACGTAGGGGGCTGAAGTACTTCTGCGCATACAGCTTGCAGCTCAGACTGCGCTCGTTGGTGAAAAAGTAGGCACATAACAGTTTTACAATCTCCTCTACAGTAAACTATCTATTCTGAGGACCATCTGCATGATCCAGTGTCTGGCCAAGGAATGAATCATCGTTGAGAAGGTTATTCACCAGCGTCCGGCACTCAACAGGGTCTGCAATCGGCACCTTGTACCACTCCACCACTATTTTCCTTGCTTCTGAAACCAGATACTCATGTCAACTCCACACACGGCGTTTCAACTTACGACTGTTTAGCCACTGAATTGATTAAATTCTCATTATGAGCTAGGTAGGGGACACGTACTATCTCTCGGGAGACTGCATCTGGAAAAAGCGTGGGTCCCCAGTCCGCAGGCCGCTGTTCTCCTGAGCTGTAGTATTCTTCTTATTCCCACTTCCTTTGATCCAATGCCAGTCCCCAAGCCCACTCGATCATATTCTCTATGATGGCTGCCGAAGGCCAGGGTTGGCCTGTATAGACTTCTGCTTGTAAATAAAGTTTCGCAGCATCGTAGACAAGAATATTCCCAGGGGGCATAAACTCTCGTTTCCAAAACTTGTGCAGTAGTTTGACCTCCGATCTGGTATTTGCAAAGTTCGATAGAGTTTGCAGTTCAGATGTTTAAGATATCTCTTCTAAAGAGCCAGGTTGTTGCCATGACAGCTCAGTCTGCAGCCTCTTGTAGAGGTCGTTCTGCATTTGAGATTGCTCCCCCGTGCCTGTAGTCAACCATTTCTCACTTGGTAAATATCTCCTAACAAGTGGTCTCCCATGGAGGTTGCAGGGACCTCAGAGTTTAGGTCAGTCCACTTGCGAGGGCGTGTTTCTACCACGTCAGACTCAGAGGAGATATAATAGTCCAATACCGTGCTTAAAGGTTCAAGAAGACCGAGTATAACCTGTACTTCTTGCTTCTCTGTTTTGGCAGGGTAATGTTCAGCAGTGAGAAGCCCCGCAAACTACATAGGGCATTTTACAGGTATGGAATACAGCATTATCTTCCTCTTAGTCGTTTGATTCGACATCTGAACCGTGATGAGGATACTCGGGTTCGGAATGACAAGTGGGATGCTAGGGTGAATAGGCATGCCTAGTCTGTTTCTGTTGCCTGCCAACACACTGAGTACCAGAAGAGCGAGAAGCTGGAGTTTGAGTTTGATTGGTGTGGGTATTCTCTCGTGCATGCATCATGCCTTTGGTTGTCTAGATAGGCGTATAATCTGAATAGTGAAGTCCAAATTGTGAGATATGGGGCGGAAGATATACGCAGGTTGTGGGGTCCGTGGGTGACAGAACTCGACAAGGAATTTGGGTGCCTTTGCCTCCTCAATCAAACTAGCGATATGTAGATAGTACTGTGGTAGGCCTTTTCCACTGGAAGTCTCAAGAATTACTTTGCTCAAGAGCGATCTTATAGTGCAAAGTGCGCTGGGTTCGGTAGTAATGAAAGAAGTATTAGCATGGTCCCCAACTCGTGCGCAGCCAATGATACAAGTACTTATGGGTAAGTATTAGAACATCTGAGTCAGAATTTAGTATGAGCGCTTAGACACGCACAGACAATCTGCAACACAAAATTCTAATCCCTGTGTTCTGGTACTTACACATAGGTTCTTGTATTTTGACTCATATAATATTTGCAGGAAAATACAATCCGTGATATGGGTCTGCGTCGCCTAGCGCCTCAAGCAGCATGAACAGGCTTCTTGGCATAGGGTGTCTTGTGCTCGCCTAATTCTCATAATTAAATTCAAGCTAAGTCCACAGATATGGAATCAAATTTTTGTTATAGCTACAGAAAAAGCAGGAGAAAACAAGAGAAAGATAGGAATCTCACAGAGCTAATAAGACCGCTATTAACATCTAATCAAATGCAAACTCTTGATCCTGGAGACCGACAAAATGGAAACCTCAAGACAAATGCCAAAAACAAATCACTAACGCTATGCAGACACTAACCTTGTATACTCTGAATCTAATGCTCTATGAGATGCAGACCCAAGACAAATAGAAGAAAGATATCACCACCTAAGCTTCAGACTGAAAATAGATGCTAACCTAGCAGAAAACTAAAGAAGAACAACATAATGAAACAAACTAACACTCTGTGGCAGATAGAAGCCAGGCAACAAGAGCGCTTAAACGTGGACCCGAAAACGAAAGAAAAAATCAAAGGGAAACTACTGTCTATAACGTGCTGTAAATAGAAAAGAAATGCTCACAAGCCAAGTAGCAAATTGAGAAACAAAAAGAACCAAGTCAATACCAGAGGTGAGTGCCATTGGCCTGAAAATCAAGGATTAGGATTACACATAGCGGAAAGCCTGGGTTCCAGAGGGACCAGGAGCACCACCACTACCACCATCACTACCATTATTACTATCATTACTATCATTACTATCATCACCACCACCACCTCCCTGAATGCCAGAAGCACCGGGGACAGCAGCACCAGCTTTTGTAACAGACTGTGCCTGGTCAAGCTCACGGAATCTGGTTGCCCTGGCATCCAGTAACTCCATATAGGAGAATCTCTCCCCAATCAATCCCTGCATGACCTGCACCTCAAACCTTCAACAGCTATGGTGAAGATCTTCACCTGTATCATCCACGCCTCCCTGACAATGCAAGACCCATGCCTTTAGGGTCCTCATTTGGCTGATATGGTGAATCTGCATAACTGCTTTATATGGCTCATTCAAGTTCCAGAACCTCCGCATAATTATGACATAGTTCGATGCAACTAGGTTCAGGCTGGTACCACTGAGGGCTGGAGTCAGGATCTGTACAACCGGTCTATCAACTAAAGTGAACTCTTGCAGTAGCCTATCACAGTCTCTTGATAGTACCCTAAAATGATATAAGATAGGGTATATACTGGCATGAAAGGTCCTGAGGAACCATTTGACGTAGAATGCTTGGCCTCGCAAAGGGGCAAAAATCACTACCTTATTCGGTACCCCTCCTTTAAGTGTGTGCAACAACTGCAGAATGAAAATATCTGTAGGCCTAATGAACACGGGCCCGCCACGGAAGTTATTGCGATCCCAACTTTGACGATAGGTCACCGCTGTATCCTTAGATTCTAAGTCATCCGAGCTTATATCATTGTCTGGAAGGTCCATAGTGAGGCAAGTAAGATGCCACTCATGTAGAATGGTCTGGATAGCATTCCAGTTGTCACCCTTGGCATCCTCAATCTAATAATCCAGTGCTATTGCATCATAATCTGTGTATTATAGGTGTACGTCGTGCTGGTCAAGCTTCGGAATGCAGACCAGTGGCTCCTGGTTTGCGTTCTTAATTTCACCCCAGTGCAGGATAGTCCACGGCCATGCAATATCTTTGATCTGGGCATAGGCCTCCTCCAAGGTTATGTTTTTTTGCAGTACGCCTCAGCAATTGCGGAGTCGAGTGGACGCGGCCCGTGGCCATTGAGCTCTTCCTGATTAGTGACCTGGGCGAACAGCCACTCAGTGTGAACAACCAAATCGCCCACCGTATCGTGCATTGGGATTCCCATGAGCTGGATCCGGCAGGGGACATCAATTGTCATTAGGGGTTTGAAGGTTTGTGTTGCTCGAGATTTTGCTGTATGACATTCATTGAAGATCCCAACCTCCCAATTGCAGCCTTCCAAGCGCTCAGAATTGTTATAGCTGGTTTCATAAGCGTTATAGGATATCAGGTGGATGGCTTTGCTGCGCTCGGGGTAGTCAGAACTGTAATTGAGATCATGATGAGTAAGTCAGTGTCTCGAATAGAGGTTAATTAGGTTGAACCCAGTCAGTGGAATCAACCTCTGAACTGCACTTTCCCAGGCAGGTACAAGATTGGCCAGGACTATGATGATGGAGGGGCGTTTGTACACGTCAAAATCATCGCCAAAGATTTGCGGAACCAGTTCTAATTCCAGCACCGATTTCACCCCCAAGCATGCCTATGGTCTACCTTCAGCCACCTCATCAAGGATATACTAAAGTAGAGTAGTGTGTCAAGTGCGCAATGCGTCTTGCCTAATCCCATATTGTCAGCGATTAGGGCGACAAGGGGACGGTCCGCAAGGATACGCTCTACAATAAACCCGACACCCCAGACTTGATGTGGGAGGAACCTTCTACAGGGGATTCTAACGATTCTGAGCATGCTGGGCCCAATATCACCTTTGACTGGTATTAGAAGCTCTGCTCCCAATATTCTCACTGCATCTTCGAAGTATTGGTGATGAAAATGGTTGTTGAGCTGGTCACCATACAGCCCTTGAAAAGCACAATCACTAATGGTAGTAGGGTCCACAGTCGCAGCCGTCATTGCATCGTCGTTGGCTTCCAAGTGTTGATTTTTCCATTTCTGTCAAGGGTTCCAATTATCTGGTCCATTATCGATTAGGCTGTTAAGTATGGAAGGTGGTATTGGTTAGCAAACTCTACTAGCTGCAAATTGTGGAAAAATAAATTAGCTGGTGGATTCTCAAAGCTTGACAATACTAGTATATTGGACTATTACTTACTTGGGTAACTATACAAGTCATCATCATTACCACCATCACCATTATCATATCACCACCATCATCATTGTCACCAATGTCACTATCATCATCGTTGCCATCTTCGTCTGAGCCCCCATTCCTGTCATTGTCCCCAGTATCTATAGCTCTCTCTTTGCCTCTTCTCGACAATCTGGGCTGAGTTGTGGGCTGAGAAGGCCCTTGTAGGCTGTGAAGGCCCTTCCGTACTGTCTCCCAGATTCTTAGGGCGTATCTCCCTTCGTGGCTCCCGCTCATCCTCCTCTTCACCGGTATAGTCCGGCCCAATCTCTTCCTCGACTCCATGATTCTCCTCACTTACTGCATCTATGGCTAACACCCAAAGACCAGCAAAGATGCCTTCAGTATAGCGATTGGCTTGGGCCATCATCAATGCTGCGTTCTATGATCCTTGGTCTGAGATACCCAGTTCCACCCTTCCACCCAGCTCCATGCTGGGTATAAGTTCATGTGTCTCATCATTCCATAGGGTTATATTCCTCTTGAATAGCATAGACTCTCTAGCAAGTTGTGGAGCTCTTGGGCAAGCCCAGCGGACAAGGCGGGGGAACTTATTGACTGGACAGTAAGTTGTAGAGTGGGTTCGGGTAATGTCAGGCCTGAGGAAGGAGATGCTGAAAGAGGTGAACCGCAACTCTAGAATCTCCACTTGTCTCGGCCGGTGTACAGGTGGGCTCCCAGGAACCTCGGCCTCATAATCGTTCCTTGCCCACTTCCTGGTAGTTAATGCTCTCCTGGGAGCCGTTGGGCTACTGGTAGCCAAGGGGCTCCCACTAGCTGAGGGCTGCCTGGTAGCTACAGGGTTTCTGGTGGTCCTGAGTGTCCCAGTATTCGCGGGGGCAGTGGAAGTCGCGGGTGTTGCGGGGGTTGTAGAGTTTGCAGTGGTCGTGGGCAAGGGACAGCGTTTAGCACATTCGACGAAGGCTTGGGTGGCAGTGGCTGCCAGAGCCTTCTTTGCTTCTTTTGATATATTGGAGTGGACCTTCTTCATCTACTGAATCAGGAATTGCCTAGCACATTCCAGACAATCCGCCAGATTCGCAAATTTTGCCTGAGCTACTGGCCCACGGAAGAGGTCCAGATTCTGATTATGAAGCATGGTTCTTTGGAAGTTCGAAACACATATTTTATAGTCGCTATTGCTGGTCCCGAAGTAACCAAGTTTCACACAAATATCACCTGCCGAGGGCGCCATTCTCGAAAATATCTGTGTTCTATCTACTCCACAATATTAACTTACTAACCGCGGTGGTAATATATAGTTAGAGTTCTGCTATCCTAATTATATATCTAATTTGGCTGATGAGTCTTGGTGTATAGGGTTACTAGGTCCGCTGAGACGATTGTTCTATGTGTTGAGAATATTAGATGGTCTGAAGATGGTAAGGATCAAGGCTTGGAGTCCGGAAGCTTGGGATTTGCGTACCTATTTGGGTACTGCATAGTACCTAGGTGCTTCTGATAACAATTCTGATATTTGTAGTCTAGGGTAAGGCCAGAGGAAAGAGTTCAACGGGAAAAGTCAGTAACACAAAATAGGGCTGATATAGGTTGTAAGACTGAGACGAAAGGTTCAGGTATTGGCATGTTGAATAGGGTTTGTGTTCTAATATGAGCAATTATGTACTGGAGACTTACTGGGGTATGATGTTCTGGCTGTGAGGCGAAAACTGTTCTCTATATATCCCTTCGTCGGACTCTTTGAAGATTCAGAGTACATGACACCAAGCTTTCAAGTCTCACCCATCCCCAGGGAACAGTTGCTTTTTGCATACTTGGACAAACATCTGTTTTCAAGATAGGCTTTGATTTTCAAGATGAATATTAGTTTTCAAGGTGAACAGTATACTTAGTACACTTGAGGAAACACTCATTTTCAAGTGCACTGCATTACCGATGGGGTAGGTTGTCGCAGGGTCTGTAGTGTTGGGTCTGTATGGCAAGATGAGTGTCGGGTGCACTACTGAGCTCATGGGGTAGGTCTGCCTTGAGACATCCCTGCAGCACACCGTGTGCGTACTGTACTAGAACTACTAGTACAAATGAGAACAAATATTTTGTTACAAGTCAGCTATACTTAACCAGCAGAACAGCCCCTACCCTGCACAACAAATATATCACTTGTACGAACACTGTACTCTTGTAGCTCATATCATATTGATCCCATCACGATGGCAGCATTATCCTAGGGTGATGAGGTCCAATCCCACCTGCCCAGACTGCGGAAGGCCATTCAAAGCATGTAAAGGCCCGTCAATCCACTGTAACCAGTGCCCGAAAGGCAGACGCATACAAAGCAGAAACAGAGGCTGTACCCTAGGGGTCCGCTGAGCGAAAGATAGGAGGATACTAGCAATTGGGGTCCCTGAGAAGACAATCTTTGAGTAGACCATAAGTTTTATTCAGGATCAAGTACACTCTAGACCCAACTAACATCATTGACAAGTAACTGGGTGGCAGCCACCCACAAATCTTGAAAGCAGAGACTCAGACAGCGCTCAGAAACAGAGACTCCCGGAACTGGAAGACTCAGACTAAACCTGTTAGTTTGACTACAGCAAAATGCAGTATCACCTGTGGGAAGTGGATAGATTCTATGGCACTGCAGGAGGAATTTACCGTAGATACCTAGATGCAGACTGGAACCCATGGCACCCATTTCGAGGAGCAAAAGACTTTGAGCTCGGACGGTGTATGCTGCGGTCGGGCTTGACAAAAGGATAAATCAATGAGTATTTACACTATGGACTGAATGATGACAGATGAACATCGATCCAGACTGCGGATGAACTATGGTATTTGTTTGAGCACATAGAATATGGTTTAGGGCCCCGAAGCGGGTCCGCGTTCCCATGTGGGTTCAGAGGTGGAACAGTAGTCCCCCTGCTTTTCACTTCCGACAAAACTTAGCTTACAAACTTCTCCTAAGGCAAGGCTGCTTGGACGGACTATATATCTATCGGTAACATTAGTAAAGATTTACTACGGCAAGGCTCTATATGCGCAAGGGATCTAGTTGCTCTCTTAGTAATTCCTCAAAACAACCTGAAGGACAGCGAAATCCATAGGTCTTGGGATGAAGTGATAGAGCGTATTCTGATGCTAATAGCAGAGCTGGATATAGCCGGTCCACAGTATGAGTGGGATTGCGCTAATGGCGAGGTCTGCCGATGCTATCCTATCCTGGCAACCTGGATTGCTGAGTACCAGGAACATGTCATCCTGGCAAGAATAATTAACAGGCTTTGCTGAATTTGTGAGATTCCCAGACTGAGATAGGTCAAGAGCCGTCTGGTAGTAACAGAGTTGCAAGAGTTAGGGACTGCGGTCCAAAGTCCTATCAGCAACCGCTAGAATGAGGAAATACTGAAGACATAGAGTTCTTAGCATCTATTGGTCTGCAAGTGGAGGAACATCATTTTTGGTAGTTTCCTTTATGCAATATGTACAGGCTCTGGCAGCCTGACAGTCTTCACCTCCTACATCTAGGAATTGTTAAGATGATGATGGATTGGTTGGTAGGATATCTGTGGCAGCAGAAGATTCTAGGCCAGTTCAATAACGGTTTTAAGTCGATTCTGCAATACCCGGGCTTTCAACCCTTTAAGTGAAGCTATGAAGAGGTCAGTTCATAGCAAGGGAAAGATATTAGGACTATAATGCGATTCTTGCTAGCTGTGCTAGGCCCAATATTGATAGATAGGGTCTGGTCTGCTCAATTAGAGGAGGCACAAGTCTTAGCATGTGTCTGATCCATAATTGAATTTCTCCTAGTTCTTGGACAGTGTAGCCACTCTGATTACATACTCGGTCTGCTGGATAACAGCCTCGCAATATTCTATAGGGGCAAATCTGAATGTCTTGCTTAAAGGAAGATCAAAGCAAAGACCTAGAACTTCGAGAAAAGGTTAGCGGCAAAGGAGGGCAAGGGTAGCGAAGAGGGATGGTCTAGGGCATAGAAGAAGGTTGAGAAGGAAAAACTAGACACTGTAATATATGATTTCCAGTTTCCAAAAATGCACATGCTGAGGCATGTCTTAAATTGCATCCATCAAATGGGATCAATGGACAACTTCTCTACTGAAACTAGTATATCGGGTCTCCTGCATATAGAAAATGTCAAAGAAGCATACTGCGCTTCCAATCACGTACACATTGAGGATCAAATACTCAGGTACAATGATAGATATACTGGGATCGCTTACATAGTCCAGACCTTAGAGCACCTTGCTTTAAGCGGAGTGTATGATCATCATAGTACCAGGGTCCTCAGCATGCAGACTCGGAATGAGAGATTGCTCTCTATAAGGGGTGCGAGACTCCGGGAGGGAGGTCAGCATGCCTATCGATCTTGCAGCAAACCTAACCAGAACCTAGTCCTGCGAATAGTCTTCAAATTAAAGTCCGGGACCGGAATCCGCGAGTAGATCAGGTAATTCAGCAGATCAGATTAGCAGGGAGTGCAAGAGGTATCAAGCAGCTCGCGCTAAGTGAGGCTGCGGACCGGTTTTCTATTCGTCACCTAACGCTACTTTTTTGCGATTATGTTCAAGAACTCTGTGGGCAACGTGTGGCAGAGAGGATCCTCGGCCAGAGAGAAACTTATGCGAAATCCACCATGATTGAAATTTACAATTCAGTTGCGAAGTGCTTCCAGCGATTTCAACGCCCGTTGGAGAGGGAGAGGAGGCTATTGCGATATACTAAAGAGGCAGGAAAGAATAAGCCGCTGAGCCAAGATATTTGGGTCAGGGAAAGTTATGACTGGGACTAAGATTCATTCCAAGGCAGGAAGGCATGCAAACCGCTACTATATATCCATTTAGCCCATCTAAGGCAGTAATTCCGCTGACAACGTAAGTAGACAAATTCCTACTGACAGACACTCTGGAGCTGGTTATGCTTGCAGGAATGGAGTATGCAATGAAATCGGGCCAGCCTAATCGCTTCCATCGGTTTATGGAGGTTGTGCTCAAAGAACAGGATCGGTATGTCGCAGAAGTGGAACCAATTGAGGGGCTAGTCCAACTACTGGAAGGGGGAAGAATCCGAGGGAAAAATAGCTAGATCGTTAATAGCCACATAGACCTAGAGACCTACTATTGTGTGTATTAGTATCGGTGGTGTATGCGAAAATAAAAGACTAGTAGTCAGGAAGGGGAGAACTAAGTTAAACACTATACCCGAATGTAATTGGTAGAAAGATTCTGATTTTAGGAAAGAGATTTACGTGAAATTTATGGGAGCAGAAAGTGAAGGAGCCTAGGAACTCCGGATCACGATTTCTACTGTACTAATGTTATCTCATGTTCTCAGAGACTGCACCACCCCTTGGAGCATCCATGGAAGACCAGAATGAGGCGAGAAGTCAAGGATCCCATCTCAAGCGGCTCCTGGAATAAAGGTATGGTGACTAGAGCAACTTGAGGGCTGCTAAGGCAAGGTGTGGGTGAATCTGAGGGTCGAGATCCATGTTGGGATAACACAGGAGACTCATGATCTGAACAAGGAATGAATAAGGTTACCAAGGTCCACAGCAACGAGGACCCGTGAGGTTGAGAGGCTGCACAATGGCAGACCAAGATAGAACTGAGGTCGAATAAGGATAGGCCAAGGGGGTGCATGGGGCGCAAAGGTAGGCATCAACGGAATTCATGGGCAATAATGGGATGGACTAAGAGGATCAGGTCTATCCAAGCACAGAGCTGAGGGATCAAGGTTCAGACAAGCACAGACTGGAAGAGGGAAGGCAAGCGCTAGTGTGGACCTTGGGGGGCAAGTTCTATACAATCACAGACTAAATGGGTAAAGGCCCGCGCCAGGATACACCTGGAGGCAAAATGTCTGTACAAGCGCAGGCAGGGTGGATCAAGGTCTAGGCAAGGGAGAATCCGTGTGTAACGAATGTGTCCAGGTGGAAACCGGAGAGCAACAGGGGCGGACGGGTAGAATGGAGGGGCCAGCCCGAGACGAATAATGGAGGGCAGAAGCAATGAGGGATGGGCCAGTAATCCAACCCGGCACAGATAGAAATCATTATCTACCTATTCAAGATCAGATTTGAAATACATTTTGCTGATGAAGACTCTCACTTTACGTCTAAGTTCTTGTCTCAGATAATGCAGTGGATGGCAAACCAGGTCTGGATGGCAACTCAATACCACCACCAACCAATGGCCAGGTAGAGCACCAGATTCGAACCCTTAATCAGATGATGAGAAACTTGATCTACAAAAGACTGAACAACTGGTCTAATGCCCTCTCAGCGATAGCAACAGCCATGAATGGCGCCTCCCATGAATCCTTAAGAATATCTCCAAACCAAGCACTCTATGGACGCCCACGGAAGCTCTTCAATCCAGTCCTCAGATCCGCCAGCAAAGTACTAGTAGTGGACAACATGTTGAATGCCCATGAAGCTAGCAGGATAGAAGTTGATGTAGCCAGAAATTATGCTACATTCCAGCAGACTGTGCAAGCCGATAAAAAGAGGAACCCCTATCGAAGACCATTTAACATTGCCACCAGAGTTCTAGTTAGAGGACGCCCATACACCTCCGCCGCTGTATGATCCATGAAGCAAGATCCTCGCTGGTTTGGACCCTTTAAGGTCCTAGAGCATGACTCTTGTAGCGATAACTATAAACTTGAATTACCTATAAAAATAGAGTACCAGAAGCCATACTTTTACATCTCATGCTTCAAGGAATACCATTTGAATGATCCCAATAGATTTGCATCCAGGAGGATGGATAGGCCGGCCCCTATACTCATCAAGAATGCAAAGGCATGAGACCCAGAGGAGAGACTGGATTATTGCCTACAGAAGAACAGAATCAAGTTCCTGGTACACTAGGAAGGGTATGAAAGGAGAGTTGACTCTTGGGAATCTATCAAGAGCCTAGAGAACTCAATGGAAATTGTAACGGAATCCTACTATGTTTCTACTATTACGACTGACTTGAAGTTGGTTATTACCAATTTGGGTTTATACCTGATATGCGCTACTATTTGGTTGTCCCTTCCTACTTGGTTATAACTTCCTAACTGGTTATTCTTTCCTTGTTTTGCTTATAACTACCCCTACTTGCTTGTACTCATTTGGGTATCACTATCCTCCTGCTATACCTACTTGATTTGTATAGTATTAGCGATCTCTTGTTCCTTCTTATTTGGATTCTATTACATGTTTTGTTAGGTCCATCCTGTGGCTATTAACCCACTGTTTTCAGAATATGGTGACATTGTTATTATGCCTCTGTTAGCATGTTGTAGGACAGGATGTTTGCACTTTTGGTAGTTTTTCTAGATACAATCTTTTGTATTTAAAGAGCCTGCTATCCCTTAATGATTCGGACTCTCAAGCCTCACAGGACTATCATCTTTAATACTACAAGTTGAACGGTCACTCTATCAGTTCTATACCTTTTACCTTATCTATTGAAGACCTATCCCTCGACGCTTCTTCCCCTATCTGAATAGTATCTTCAGAGTGCCTTTGGGATTCTCAAGATACTTAGGAGCAGGTTTCAATTTTTTGACCTAGACTCAAGTATACCTTTGATCTTTGTCAGAGGACTCATCTCCCTTCGCCTACCTTGACCTTGCAGTACTAGTACAACTCCCTGTTTCCAAGAAGGCCTTGAGCGGATTCCTGGCTTGACCAGCTCACCCTAGCTAACAACCATTTCGCATCCAAGAGATACCAGAAGGCACTTCACTAGAGGATCGGTAGCATCCTCCTCAGGACCCCAATGTCAAGCGCCAGCTGTCCCAACCTGCTCCACCATCTCATGACTCAGAACTATCTTCAGTAGATAGCAGCAGCAGCGAATTAAAGGACCAAGACCAAGCCCAAGCTCCACACCAAGCCCAAGAACAAGCCCAAGTCCAAGAACAAGTCCAAGAACAGCTCAACCAAGAAGTGCAATCCAAGAAGGAACTAAGCTCAGAATCAGAATTAGATTCTGGTCCAAAGGGCGTTCCAAGACCAGCACCACCAGCTGCGCCACCTAGACCACCTAGTCTACCACAAGAACTAAGAGAACCAGGCCCTGCACCAGACGATTTACCTAGTCCACCAAGTCCACCAAGTCCACCAAGTCCACAAATGTAACATACTCCCAAGTATCTCGAGAATCCCAAAGGGACTCTGAAGATACTATTCGGATAGGGGGAGAAGCGTCGATGGATAGGTCTTCAATAGATAAGGTAAAAGGTATGGAACTAATAGAGTGACCCTTAAACCTGTAGTATTAAAGATGATAGTCCTGTAAGGCTTGAGAGTCCGAATCCTTAAGGGATTGCAGGCTCTTTAAATACAAAAGATTGTAGCTAGGAAAACTAAACAAAAGCGCAAACATCCTGTCCAACAAACATGCTAACAGAGGAAGCATAACAAGGTAACCCTATTCTGAAAACAGAGGGTTAAAAGCGACAGGATGGAGCTAACAAAACAAGTAATTGAATCCAAACAGGAAGGAACAAGACATCGCTACTACAATACAAATCGAGTAGGTATAGCAGGAGGATAGCGATACCCAAATGGGTAGAAGCAAGGAGGGGTAGTGATAAGCGAAACAAGGAAAGAATAACCAGTTAGAAAGTCATAACCACGTAGGGAGGCACAACCAAATAGTAGCGCTTATCAGGTATAAACCCAAATAAGTAATAACTAACATCAAGTCAGCAGTAATAGTAGAAACATAGTAGGATTCCGTTACAACCAAGCTATCTAAGCCCTGCACACATAGCCATGTGAGTCTCCCTAGAGGGAAATAATTGTCCTAAATGGCCTGCACTATTTATATTCACAGGAGAAGGAAAAGATTGTGACCCATTGAGAATCAACTCAGGTTCAATATAGTCGATTCATACATCGACACATTTGGCATAACTGACGATGCCCCTGAAGCCCTGCAATTCTTTGGAACCGATTGCAGAGAGAAAGCCCTTCATAAATTCACCCAACATGACACATCCCAAGGGGATCAGACAGTTGCTGGACTCAAACAGAAATTCGAGGCCTATTTACTTCCTTCCACATCGACAGATACCATCTATGAACAGTGGCTACAAGTCAAGCAAACTAAAGGTGGAAAAACAGCACCAATTACCGACACTGTAATTAGACTTAAAATCTTGAGAGACAGTCTCCCTCACGGAATAATTTCTGACTATTCACCGAAGCAGAGACTCCTAGATGCTATAGATATCAAGCTCTAGCACAAAGTGCAACCATATATCACTTCAGATACCTCCTTTTACCACCTAGTGGAGATAGTGGAAAAGCGAGATGCAATTGCCCACTCTACAGGTATCTATGGAAATCGACACCGAAATGCAACCTCTAGTGCAGTTTCCCAACAAGCACCTAAGCCCTCCTCGAATAACACCCTGCCAACTCAACCAAGGTTCTCTAACAATACCTCTCAGCATCCAAGAGTATTCCATGCTGAGAAGGATCAGCACAGAAGAGACAATGACTGTTAATACTGTGGAAAACATGGACACTACTCCGATAACTGCTTTGAGAAGAAGAAGTATAGGAGCACCCAGCAGCGAGGAAATGGAGGCCCTGGCAGATCCAGGAGACCCCAGACTGTCAGGAGAACATACCACACCCAGGAAGACGATCCCAATGCAAAGGAATCAGTCACAGTTTCTACAAACCATGCAGGACCTAGTGGAACTCAATCCCAAGCCCTTAAAGCATACATCACAGTCAATGGCCACAAAGCAAAGGCATTATTCGATAGAGGAACCACAGGAAACAACTTGATATCAGGAAGGTTTGTCACCATGCACCAAATCCCTACCAGAGACATCGACACTCCTATCAACCTGAAGATGGCAGTTAAAGGATCATGGTCAGTAATCAACTATGTTACAAAGTGTGTCATACAGATTGACAAGGAATGCGGCGAAATCTGTGAAGCCCTAGTCTGTTCCCTGTACAACTATGATATCTTCCTAGGAATGCATTACCTTACTGCACACTATGCTGTAATAGATTGCGGAAAATCTATTATCACCTTTCCTGACAAAGGAATTACCTGGACCTGCAAGTAAGGTACACAAGCATGATTTTCAGCCATGAATGAAGCAGATGCCCCTGACTTTATTTCTGAGTTTCCTACTGTATTCACTGATAAAAAAACAGCGGAATTACTACCCTTGAGAGATGTCAACCACTACATCCAGATGCAAGACCCAATTTGGTACCATAATCCAAGATGCTTCACATTCCCAGATACGATCATGCCAGCATACAGAGCATTAATTGAAGACTGGAAAGTCAAAGGAATCATTTACCCAAGTGAGGCACACAACCCAGTCAACATATTCCCAAAGCTGAAACCCAATGGCGAAATCAGACTGCTTGCAGACCTTGTACCCAGGAATGATATTACTATTAATGACCATGGAGTGATTCCCAACTAAGCCATGATACTCAGAACTGTTGCCAGAGCAAAGTTCAGATCCACCATAGACCTTGCAAATTGGTATTTCCAAATTCGAGTTCTCGCTAGCGATGAGAAATACAACACCATCAAGTCACCCTTTAAATCCTATGCATGCAGAGTTATTCTGCGAGGAGATGCCAACGCCTTTGCTACAGCTATGAGAGTTATAGAATTTGTCCTAGATGGATTTATTGAAAAATTCGTTTGGGCATACATGGATGACATTATAATCTACTCAGAAACAGTTGAGGACTATATTTCGCACATCGGATCAGTCTTATGAAGACTAAAGCAGCACTATATCAAAGCATCGCCAGCCATTTGCAAATGATTTGCCACCAAGCTCACACTCATAGGACATGTTATAGAGGAGAAAGGAATTCCTGCAAACTCTGAATTAATTCGATCCATGCTGGACTGGCCCATACCAAAATCGAAAAAGGATGTTCAGACCTTTATTGGAGTTGTCATATATCATGCACAATTCCTCCCACACCTTGCCTCCACCACTGCCCCCCTCTCGCACCTAATTTCCCTAGATGTGTTTGAATAGTGATCTCTGCATCAGGAAGCCTTCAAACAGGTTAAGCGCCTGGCTAAGGGGACAATTCCGCTCCGCCCCACCTCATATGAGACATCAGCTGATCCAATATACATAATTACTGACGCCTCTAAGGTTGGATCAGGAGCATGGGTTGGCCAAGGACACTCCCCTGAGAATGCATACCCTGCCACATTCCACAGCAGAAAGTTTGCAACAAGTCAGCTCCAGCACCCTGTCCATTAATTGGAACTTTTGGTGATTGTGGATGCCATTGAGGTAATCCATCCGATTCTATATGGCACCAAGTTCACTGTTGTGTCTAACAACAAGGCACTATCCTTTTTCTTGAAACAGATTAACCTACCTTACCGCCAAACTAGATGGCGCATGTTCCTGCAATCTTCTAATTTTGATATCATACACAGACCTGGGAAAGATATTGTCCTTGCAGATGCACTCTCAAGGATCTATGAAGACACCCCAGCTGAAGAAGACCAAATACTCGAAGACCCGAAAGAGAAGAAACCTATAAAGAGCCCCTCCTCTACTATGAACAGTGTATCAAGACACACCTCAACATTGCACATACCCAAGCCCCTTCTTCTGCCCTCACTATTCAAGTACCCGCTCGCATTCTTGCTCCTAAATACAACTCTATCTGGAACTCACATCATGGCACCAGCTCAAACCCCTCCCGCTCCCAAGAAGCGAGTCACTACTCAGATTCTGTAGACAAGCCATGGACAAAGCAGCAGATACCCTCAAGCTTGCAACTAATGCCATTCAAGGTTGTGAAATCGTAGAGACCACCTCCTATCTCAGGAAGCCTCAACAGCTATCCCATGCCACAGTACTTATTAAGGGAGCTAAAGCTCAACTGTCTAGTCTTACGGTGAGAACTAATAATACTCCAGGAGATATGGACCAACCACTGCATCCAGATGCTATCACCAACTGCTTTAAAGGAATCCATGATTCTACCACCCAACTACAATCACATGCAGTCACCACCTCCGGAAATATCGCCTCCAGCAGAAGATCTACTAACCCTGACCCACAGCCCACCCCAGTCCCTCCTCGACCCCCAGTCAATGAACTGGACCGATTTCTTGAATCTAATATACAAAGAGCCATGCACGGAACTGCGTGTGTCTGAGACGAATATTAAACCCACATAGATGGAAAGAATACAGGATACTATCCCTGAGGATCTCGAGATATTCCAGGACCCTTGCCTCTCTTATCTTCCTCTAACTTTATCTCCCCTCATCATCCTAAGCGCAGAGCAGAACACAGATGGGCTGTTCCTCGTCCCCTCCATATTAATAATAGCTACCTAGTCTTTCCTACAGTTATTGATAAGGCAAAAGACTGATAAATACCGGATATCGACCAAGGATGGGACCTACCTACCCCGAAACTACCCATCGATTATGAGGACTGACTCATTGATCAGCCCTCTTCACAGCTTGAACTTTGCGCCTTTCAGCTTACCAACTACATAGAACGAAAGTGGTACTCCAGCATTCGAAATGCGACCCAGAATGACCCTCTCCTTGAGGTAGTGTTAGGCACAAACGACTCTTGAGAGGATTACATGACTCTCAGGAAGAGGAGCATAAGTCTGAACCTCTACAGACAATTATACCCCTCCCACACCGGTGTTTGCCCTGGGAGTCATCATAGGGACCTTGTGCAGTGGCTTGTTCACTTAGAAAATCAAGAAATTGGAACCCATCATATAACCCCATATACGTCGTTGCTGTCCATCTGAACGGATGCTGTCCACAGCATTTATAAGCGAGCATCTCTGGCTACGTCTGGTAAGTGGAACGAACCGATTCCGTCAAGATCTGGTAAAGTTACACCCCTATGAAGTTTAGAGAGCCCAGGTAGTCATAGATGGGTATGAAAGTACAATTGAAGTAGACTACTCCGACACATACCGTGAGTACGCTGACGCCCCCATGATGCCTATAAGGTCGATGATCCTGTCGGAAGAAGTTGATAAGCAGAGGCAGTAGAGACCTGAAGGTATTTGCCCGATAGTGAATACTAGTCATCCTCAAAGCCTGCTACAGGGCCAGATAAGATGGCATCAAGCATACTCAGCCACAACCAAGCTGGCCCCTAGGAGTTCTAAGAAGTTATTGGTACGTTCCAAACTTGGCGGCCATATCTTAACAGCTAAAAGAAGGTTGACAACTCAGACTAAGTGGGTCCACACCCTCAGAGAAGTCAGGAGCGCTGATCATACCGTCAGCTGTGCTGGGGAAGAAAAGGTTTCAGGGTCAAGGCAGGATCGCTCTCGGATCAAGAGACCAAGGTTGGGGAGAAAATACCTGTTTATATGTAAAACCAGTTATAGTCTGTGAACACTCAGATGTGGGATACAAATATCGAAGTGCCGCCCGAGCTTTAGCTATCATCAGGCAACTGAGAAGAGATATTATCAATATCATACATTTTACTTGAAAAATCTTTACTACTCAATCAAATGAGCCTTGCTAGACAAGTCTCCGTCTACTGAATTTAGATTTAGGTCTAGTTCGATTCGCTTGTCCTTAGAACCGGCTACAACTAACAGGTAGTTACCAAGGCTATCGACCACCCTGACTGGCTCTTAAATGATGGAGTTCTCATCAAAAAGGGGAAGGATAACAGTAGAGACTGTCCTTATGTCACCTATGAAGCAAGCTATCAAGGTGCTAACATCAGAGGCGAAATTGTGCACATTATCCATGAACCAATAGCACATATGGGTTGGCAGAAATGTTTTGAATATGCATCACAACACTTCTACTGGCTCTCCATGAGGAATGATTTTAAGGACTATGTCCGCAGATGCCACCTATGCCAGCTCAACTAGCAACCTACCACTGTCCCTGAAGGATCAGTCACCCCCCTCCCTGTACCTAGACATCCATTCACGTGCCTTGCAATCGACTTTAAAGGACCCTGCCTTAGCAATTCTAAGCTTGAACTTATCATATTTGTCTTGGATCGATTCAGTGGCTGGACCTACCTCATACCAGTCACTCAGAACATCACATTTGTCGAAACAGCCCACACCCTCATTGAGGGAGATTTCTCCATTCATGGTTTCCCTACCTCCCTAGTCTCTGACAGAGACCCCAAGTTTACATCACGCTTTTGGACACATCTTATCGCGAATCTCAATGTTGATCTCAACATGGCTACAGCTTACCATCACCAGACCAATGGACAGACTGAGTGCAGAATCAGAACTGTTCACCAATGCCTTAGGAACTATGTCAACCCTAAAGGAACCAAGTGGGTTCACCACTTACCTCATGTCCAGACTGCAATCAATGCAGCTCCTAGCGATAGCACAGAACTCCCCCCCTTCGAAATCGCCTTTTGCAGACTACCAAACCTCCTCCCTAGCATCAGATTTGTCTCCACTTCAGTACCTGCAGCAGACGAGATTGCTTCACCATTCATGAAGAATCAACAACTCACCAGAGATACACTCAAGAAGGCCAGACCATGCCAAACCAGCTCCTGCGAAAAGAGAAGAAAGGACGGACCCCCAATCATCCCTTCCAAAACTAAAGTTATCCTCAAGTCAGTACCTTACGTACCCAAGGTTAGATGAAATCACAAGCTAGTTGGACCATGGTTAGGACCCTTCTCAGTGAGCGAAGGACCTGACCGACATAACAACTACAAACTCTTACTCCGTTCTGTGATAGCAGGAATCTACCCATATATCCATTGCAGCTATCTTTGTATTTACCTAAGACCAAACCACTTCGCCTTCCCAGGAACACCTAAACCCATATCTAAAGAGCCTATCACCATCGATGCTAGTGCACAAGAGCAATAGGAAATCGAAAAGATACTCAACGATTAAATCTATATCAGAAAAAGACAGTTCTTGATCGATTGGAAAGGCTATAACGAATTCGAAGCAACATGGTAACCCCTCTACAACCTAGAAGGCGCCAGCAGCCTCATCAGATCCTACTGGTTCGATACATACAATGAATCTATACCTTTCAGACTCTCTTGGTTCCATGGCGAGACTTTCTCTGCCTAGACACTTCAGAAACCAGACCATGCCCTCCTTTCACCTGAGCTTGACCCTGACGGATTTTGGAAACCCATTGAAGACTCAGACTACTCAGAATCCGATACCAGTACAATACTCTCCACCTTGAATTAAATCTGAGATGGAAGGCTAACTGCTTCATAGTATTGTCTTTGCTATAATGGGGCTTATAAAGATGTAAGGTCCTGACAGCAGTGATGGATATATGTTTACTAATTAAGTTATATGTTTTGAAATTGAGTGGAAGCTCCAAAGGCGGGTTGGTTATTAAGCCCTTTAGGATATTCCTTATTGTTTTGTTTGTTTTATTTCTTTTAGGGGGGATGTAACAGAATCCTACTATGTTTCTACTATTACTACTGACTTGCTGTTGGTTATTCCTTATTTGGGTTTATACCTGATGAGCACTACTATTTAGTTGTCCCTTCCTACTTGGTTATGACTTCATAACTAGTTATTCTTTCCTTGTTTCACTTATCACTACCCCTTCTTGCTTCTACCCATTTGGGTATCGCTATCCTCCTGCTATACCTACTCGATTTGTATGGTATTAGCGATCTCTTGTACCTTCTTGTTTGGATTCCATAATTTGTTTTGTTAGCACTATCATGTCACTTTCAACCCTCTGTTTTCAGAATATGGTTACCTTGTTATACTGCCTCTGTTAGCATGTTGTTGGACAGGATGTTTGCGCTTTTGTTTACTTTTTCCTGCTACAATCTTTTATATTTAAAGAGCCTGCAATCCCTTAAGGATTCAGACTCTCAAGCCCTACAGGACTCTCATCTTTAATCCTACAAGTTGAACAGTCACTCTATCAGTTTCAGACCTTTTACCTTGTCTATTGAAGATCTATCCATCGACGCTTCTCCCCCTATCCTAATAGTATCTTCATAGTCCCTTTGGGATTCTCAAGATACTTAGGAGTAGGTTACAGAAATCATAGCGGAATATAGCAATGAATATCACAGCAAAGAACGGATACCTAAGATCACCTCCCACTATGTCAGGACTTCTTGGGAGCCTATGGAAGTCTCTACAATCCCTTGACCTAGAACCATAGTACCCAACAATTTCTGGCTGCCCTATAACGATAAGGAATACGATTCTCCAGGCTCTGAGGATAGCTACTCCAACATGGATGATAATTCTATCCTCTGGCCTTGGGAGAGCATCGATGAGGTCTATGGCCTCAGGAGAAGATAGGTTTTGTTCAGATTTAGGGAATGTAACATGTGTACATGATCCGGTACCTCTATTATTACTCTAGTTAGCCTTTCCTTTGCCAGATTAAATTCTTTGGATTTGATATCTGTGGTATTTGATCTCCTGACCGGAATCTCTAGATTCTGGCACCCTTATTACTGTATGCTTTGAAGGATCGACAGGATTGTGCCCCAGGAGTTCCAAGGGAAGGAACAGGTCTTGTATACCAGTGGTATGATAGAGGCAGTATTGTGGGAAAGCCTCAGGCTTCCTAGGACTCCTGAAGGGCCACAGGATTCCGGTAGCTGTTCACTAACCAGTAGTGATAGTGGCTGCGGGTTTTCAGACCCTCAGCTCTTGCAGGAATAATTTCATGTATTTATGAGTGGTCTCCTAGCTTGCAGGAGACATCAGACTTCAGACAGATGCTTAGACAGTGAATACACTTGGTTGAACGGTGATCCAATTGTTCCCCTTCGCTCTATGAACTATTCTATTGTGCTTCCCTGGTCTTTGCCTGTCTGCAGGTCTCCCTTAGACACTAAAGCGATAGCAGGCAACCACTTAGGCACTATTGTATAACCGTTCACACTGGCTAGCACTTGTTATAGTAATTTGAGAATTAGTAAGAAAAATACTAGAATAGCAGAAACTAAAGTATACATATCATATCCGTATCCACCTACTAATATCGTCAACAACACCCATAAACAGCAAAAGGTCTACACTAAGAGGCCCCACCACTTCGATAGCTAAGCATGGAAAGATTATTGGATACTGGATGTTAGAAGCATGTCAAAAGAAAAGCTTAAAGGAAACTTCCTTAATCACAGGACTATCAATAAGTACATGTTCAACTATTATCTGAACAGCATATGATTGAGTATGTGAAAACCAAACTTACGATATTTGTACTAAACAGAATCTTGCTCCTCAATCCAACTTGATAAAAGGTTATAATACAGTCATTACAACTGAGCAGAAACAACATTTTGTATAGGTTACTTTACAAGATGGAGACCACTGTCAAATAAGCTTCAAACAACTAGTATAAGCAGGTGAGGAGGGAGTTTCATTTTTTTTTCTCATCTTTGTCTAATACGTTACTTAGACTTAGAAGGACTATACAGTTGAACACATTAACAATCATATTGACTCTATGACAGAACAGCTTCGGGTCTGTATTCAAGATGATGGAGAAAACTATTTTAATTTTTAAGTTTTAATTTTTTTGTGTTTATTGTTTGACTTTTATTTTTATTTTATTTTATTATTTTATTATTTTATTATTTTATTATTTTATTATTTTATTATTTTATTATTTTATTATTTGGGTTCAGTTCCAGGAAAATCGGTAAGATTGGTTTTACGGTGTTTTAAGTTAGGGGAGGTTTTAGTTTGCATAGCAACCAGGACCTTTTTGAGAAAAAAAGGAAAATATTTTTCAGAAATAAAACTAATACAACTCAACCACTTATGTAGTATATTCATTTAAAATAGAGAATCATAGTCCTCTTTCCTTTTTGTTCCATACTATGTAAATTAAATTCATTTCACATAAAGTTAATAGTTTTAAATACCTACTGTCAATTATTAACATATATTAAGAAATATAATAAGTGCTGAATAAGAAAATTAATATAGGTTTTATGTCACAAATCGTGATTTAGCAATATGGAATGTTTCACATGATTCACGATTTGTGAGATCATTTATGATTATGATATTTGGTTTGATTTATGTTTATGGTTTCATGATTCACGATTGTGAGGTCATATGATGTTATGACTTTCGCACCTGACTACAAGTATGAGTCAGGGGTCTCACGCATGAGACGCGATTAGCGCATATGACGTTTTATGGAAATTGAATACTATAGGGAATGTATACTATGACTCAAGTTATGAGTCATAGAATGTTTGTTATACTATGACTCACACGGGAGTTATAGTAAAGAGGTGACTCATAGTTGAGTCACCAGGGTTAGGGTTGTAGGAAGAGTGCCTATATAAGGAGGGTCACGGACACAGATAGCTAGCCACGCTCCGCTTCCCCTATTTTCCTGCCCCCACATTTTCAACACCTCAGTTAACTCATTTAACTTCACGATCCCCTCATTCCTGCCCTCGCTTTGGCTTCGCGTCCCTAGGCGTAGGCCATGGAGCCTTCTCGCCCCTCTTCGGTTCAGTCCTCCCACGTCCTTTCGCGTGAGGATTCTCCTCACCCCACCCTCCCGGTCAACTCCTCGTTTATTTCTTCTTTTCTCCAGGAAACCCTTTCGCCATTAGCTGGCGTGAAGGACAAGTCCCCCCCCTCTCCACTGAAGACCTGTATGACTTCTCTACTGCAGAAACCTTTCTTCTTCCTCTTATCTGTTCTGCCTTGCATGGCCTTGTTGCGGTCAACACCATGTTGGACGAACTCACCTCACTCATCTGCAATGGTACTGCGGCTTCACCTGCCCCTCCTCAGAATGGGGTTGACACCCTGCGCTCAGACCTCGCTTCCCTTCACTCCTCTCTTTGTGACCTGTCACATAGGGTCACCCACCCTCAGTCTTCCATCCCCCCTCCTTCTGCTCCCACTGTTTCGTCCTCAGTCCGTGGCCGGCCCAGCCTTACAGGGCGACCTGGGTTTCGTGCTGGCCCACCCCAGCCTCAGGCACCTGTCCCCCC
>QFET01010793.1:0-40065 GCA_003316355.1 Tuber calosporum | reverse complement strand
GGGGGGGTCAACTGATACGTACTGTATCGCGGTAGATGGTCTGGATAGAAGCCATACCGGTAGGTGTGGGTTAGAGTGTGTTTGCAGCGTTTGGTGATGTTTTTATTTTTATTTTTGTTGAGACAGTAGGGTGTCATCGTATCATATCAATCTAGTGGAGTACGGCAGTGCGTCTTGGATGTCTGTCTCTCTGCCCGTCGGTCTGTTCTGCTGCATCGAACACGGCATTCACTTGGCCTGGCCTGGTCTGTCCGGAAGGGACCCTACCTACTCTTTCTTCTCTCCCACTCACTTCACTTTTCACCTTCTTCACCCTCTCACTCTCACACTTACTCTCACTCATTCACTCGCTTCTCTCATCGCTCGTTAGAATCCTGATCCTGCACGCTTCTCCTCCCCCTCTCTCATACTCACCGTCGTCCTCCGCTACGATACTGTTACCGCGAGTATCGTACTGTGTACAAAGCGTTGATTTTATCTCCCAGCGGATATAAGACAAATCCCTCTCCATCGGGGCGGCTCGGCTGATAGACAAGTGAATGAAGACACAAACGAACTAACTCAGACCCTTCCCCATCCACTCATCCATCTATCACATCACATTGCACCTCGCCTTACCTTCGGAGCACCGCTTTTTTTTTTTCTTTTTTCTTTTTTCTGCCCTTCTTTCTTGACAAAGGTACGTACATGAACCCTTCATTTCTTGTAGGATCTTCACCTGTTTCCTGTCTATATTTCTGAACATTTTTGTCTATCTACCTACCTACCTACCCACCTACCGGTACCCCCCTCTTCGCCCCCCTCGGAAGGCAGTTCTTGTCATATCCCTATTTTTCTTTTTTCTTTTCATTTTTCCATCTCGATTCAATTTTATACTTGCATGCTTTTTGAGGTACGAGTAGAAAGCATTGGATTCGACTTTTATTCTTTTTTCTTCTATCTTTCCCTCCTCACTTTGCACAACTCCCCTCTTCCTTGGTATCCCTGGATGTTGGTTAGACGTTCTCGTTGGCAACGACAAGCATCTGGTTTTTGGGGCTCCGGAGACATCATCGGTTTGCTTCTGTCCTCTTCTGTGACCCTGCCCTTCCTATCTCCTATACCTACTTGCCATCCATCTATCTATCCATCCACCATCCACCTACCTACCTCCTCCCATCTCCCCATCTTCCTCTTGGGAGGAAAAAAAACACCTCCTCGATCAGACATAAACCTCTGCCGAGCACGCGACCACGACTTACGTTGCCATAGCTAGAATTTACCTCCTTTCACGTCAATCCACTAGTTTCTATTTCTCTCTCCATATCCCTCTTGTTATCCTTTGATCGCTATTCATCCCGCCGCAACCCAACATCCCAATTGGCGATCTATTAGCCGAACATTTTCGTCCCATAGTAACGAGTCCTGTAGGTGTCCTACCATTCCATCCCGTTCTGTTACCTTCTTCTACAATATACTTTCTGCCGTCGGGTTTTCTTCTGTTCCCTTTTTTTCTCTTCTCCTTCCGCCAGCTCTTGGGGGAGGCTTTTTTTCCTTCTCTCCTTCCTTTTTTTCCCTTTCCCTTCTCCCTGCGGTTCGGGTTTAGAGTTTTTTTTGATTTTTTTGGTCGAGTATCTAACGTGAGACATGCGTGTAGGTATTCCCGTTTTTTCTCCCTCTTCCCTTCTCATTGTACCTCAGCCTCACGTATCACCGACAATAACGTTCCGACGAATCCACCCCCGACCACAATATAAAAGATATAAAAGTCACCAAAGTATTCAAGGGTGATAAGACTCCCTTTCGGTCCCTATATAGCCGTCATTGGGGACAGTTCTTTTACCTTTTGTTTGGTTGGTCTTTTCCTGCTATTTTCCTCCCTTTAGGAGCCGAATCATTTCCCACATTCTTCACTCCCCTCCTCCTTCACCCTCACTTGCCTCTGCCCCGCCGACATCAAGCGAGATGCTTTCTCGGTCTGGGGTTCTGGTGTTTTCGGGAAATTGTGGTTAATTTAGTTCTGTTTCCTCCACTTGTTTCTTGAGCTAGCCTATTCTGACGTGTTTCTGATGGTCATAAAGGGGCTTTCAAACATCCGAAAGCAGCATCGTCCATCGTAACCCTCGGGTCCGGTTCATCAGATTTGCATTGCTCCCTTGACTTCGGTTGGGCTAATTGGTACCGTCTCCTTCACCCTCAATTACTTTTGATCCGATTGGTCCCTTCACTGCGGGGGCTGATTGAAACCCTTTTTTTTTTTCCAAGACAAGTTGAACACAACGGTCTTGTTCTTCACTGAGTTTACAGCCGCTAACACCAGTTCGTCACCACAGAATTGAATTAAAACAGTTCTTGGCATCTCGGTTGGCGTCAAGATGGCCGCTCGAATGACATTGTACAAGTTAGTTGTATTAGGGGACGGAGGAGTGGGGAAAACCGCCTTGACGATACAGGTTTGTAGGACCTCGGGGATCCCCGCCTTGTCTTTTTTAACCCCTCGTGAAAGAGGATTTGACTCTGACAGATGAACGATAGCTTTGTCTGAATCACTTTGTCGAGACGTACGACCCTACAATCGAAGATTCCTACAGGAAGCAGGTAGTCATTGATGGCACGGCCTGTATGTTGGAAGTACTGGATACCGCTGGTCAAGAAGAGTATACAGCGCTTAGGGATCAATGGATCAGGGATGGTGAAGGATTCGTGCTTGTATACAGCATTTCCTCCAGATCAAGCTTTACTAGGATACCGCGATTTCATGGGCAAATATTACGGGTGAAGGAATCCTCAACAACTGGTGCGTCGACCTGATATGGAGGGTCTTTATTTTACTAACTGGTTCCAGGTGGAAACTACTCCGCTAACAGCAACGTTCCGGTAATGCTTGTGGGCAACAAATCTGACAGGGTCACCGAAAGAGAAGTCTCGACGCAGGAAGGCCACGCGCTGGCTAGGGAACTTAAATGTGATTTTGTTGAGGCTTCCGCGAAGAATTGCGTGAATGTCGAGCAGGCGTTCTACGACGTTGTGAGGATTCTCCGAAGACAGCGGCAGATTGCCGCAAAGAGGACCCAAGGCCCTGGCATTAACGATGGAAACGAACCCCAAAGTGGCAGACCCGGCGGGAGGAATAGAAGAGGTCCTAGGCCTGGGAAGAGACCTTTTTGTATTATTCTGTGAATGCGTCCTGCCCAGTAGCTGACCGGAGTGCGCTCTCCTCTCTTTTGGTCGTTCCTTTTCGTTGTTTTCGTTGGTTCGAGGTGAGCTTTTGCAAGCATTTCAAGGATCTGGAAAAAGATTACTTTTTTTCCCATTCTACAATTCTTGATTTTCTTTTGCAAATGGGAGGCTATGTTATCTCGTATTATTTTTTACTTAGTCTTTTCTATACCTCTTCTCCGCTTTTTTCGTTTCTCAAATTTTCATGCTCACGCCGATCTGATTGAGACCTAGTGTCATGGTTTGGGTTTGTTGGGGGGTTATTATTATTCCACGTTCGGTGTTGAGATCGGTTCTGTTTCATGGTCTACTTTTTTGCTACTTTATTTATTTAGGGAGAAAAAAAGCTTTTTTTTTTTTTCACTTTTCTTTTTCTCGATTTTTTTTTATAACCCTGGTGTTTCGTGAGTAAGGGGAAGTATTTGTTGGATTGGAACTGAAATTGGGGGTTAGTGATGCTGGGCGGTGGATCTGTGTGTGGGGGGGTTGTTGAGTGACGGGAGGAGGGAGGGCTTATGTTGGAGGGAAAGAGTGAATATTACTGTCTTATACCCTTCGCCTTTGGTGGCGTGTCGCGACGGTGGGCGATAGTGTGATTATCAGGTTTGTGGTATCATACTGTTTTGTGGTTTACCTTGCCGTTCGCATTCTTTTATTGTGTTGGGGGTGTCGCTAGTTAGTGATGGCCAGACAAATCAACTCTCAGCAGAGTCGGAACGAAATGCGAGCTATTTACAGGGAGCAAATGATAGTCTCATATGGTCTCATGCTTTCCATGTGACGCCGAATGCCATGATATGATGGGCGAACTATCGACCCCGCATTGTACCATGCTTCAAGGCAAACGACCATCGCGCCCCCCCTCCCACACCCCACAGGTAACCGTGGGATGGTTCATACCTACTAAAGTACATTCCACACTAAACATGTGGAAATGTTATCCAAACTACCCTCCCCCACAAGGGCCAGAGCAACAGAACGAGTGAGCATCTGTGAGTATGTTCGAATAAAAGCGTGATAGGATAAACTACGCCACGTCCAGCCCCCGTCATGCACGCTACACAGATGGGAAATGGGTTATTCCATTGAAGTACAAGTCCCTGGCATGAACGGACCAGACACAAGGTTATCAGAATTATTCCTGAAACCCAGGGGAGACACCGCCTTAGCAGGCATACGGCCACGACACTAGGGGGTTCTGGGAGCTGGGAGTCCTTTGCCAAGGACACTAAATGATCCCTGTAAGAAGTGAAAGTGGTTAGCACAAAAGGGGGAAAAAGTGGATATCCTTTGAACAACTTATATATTATGTGAAAGCATTAAGGTAAATATATATTAAAAAGTAAAAAATAATGCTAGATACAAATTATTATTATTATTATTATTATTATTATTATTATTATTTAAAAAAAATCTAAGAAGTTCACTAGTGAGTATGACCAGAAGAAACAGTAATAATAGTCTGGTTTGTTTCAGGCATTGGATCAACAAAGTTTAAAAGGATACACTTCTGAAATTCAAGTTTAGTTGTCGTATATGACTAGCTTTATTCCTTCCAATCCCAGTAGCCAAGTATATAGCTAGTTTATTGTATCTTTTAGGACAAACTAAGTATTTGTTTAATTAGGTCAAGACCTGAGGAAGAGAGCAGAAAAAGGAGTTTTGGAAGTCATACTGCTCTCAGATCCACCATGTAGAATAGGTCCTCTGAGTGGAAGCTCAATTCTATATTAGCCAGAGAGTATAGTTACTGTGATTACAACTTATGTGTCAAAATATTTGGAATACTGGGATAAGGCCATTGAGGTTACAAAATTTAAAAGCTATAGTTTCCCAATTGTCCTTATCCTAAAAAATCAAAATCAAATTTGTCCTACCTTAAATGATAGTAGATACTGCAATGGTATCCTTCTTGGCAAACTTAGTAAGGAGACAATTATTATAATACTTATCCTGTTTATATCAGGTTACTAGATGGTGACTCCAATGACCTTGTACTAAATATTTTACTAGTGATCAAGCCTAATGTTTATATGTCAATCTTGTACTACAGGTAATCAGCTAGAGTAAAGGGTAGGAGTAACTTGCACTACTAGTTATCAAGAAAGAGTTTCTTTCAAGTAATGCACCTGCAATAGCCATCTATTCAAAAGGATTTCAGGACTGTTTTCTTGTCTACTTGAATAATGCAAGTAGCTGGTAAACCATTCCGTATCATTTTACCTTATACTTTACCCATAGTTATGGTAGTAACTATTGGGCATCTTCTAATAGAGTTGAAGGAAAAGATATATCCTTTAGCCTTTTTGGGGCAAATGGAGCTTTATTGCTATCAAAAACAGTTCTAATACTTAGATTATGATCTTTTGCAATATTCTGATACTTATATTTTACAGAGAATTATAATGTTTATACTACTCAGCATTGATTTATTGATTATAAGATATGCAATAGCACACTGCTATTCCTCATCTATTGTTCTGCATACAGAGGTGAGTAATTATTCATCACTGGATTATATTGCGGGTAATTAGTATAGTTATCCTGTTATTTATATTGATAATATTAAACTACTTATACCAAAGTGGTAGCTGGTTACTACAATCCCTATATGTTCATAGACTCATGATAGTAGGAAACTTTCCAGAGCACTCACCAGTCCAACATTACTTTATAGTTCAATGTCACATCTGACTCAAGCTTACTTGAAGCCTTACTTTTAGTTAATGGTTAAACATTACCATGAGGCTTAATATATAATCGTAGTTTGGTAAAACCTCTATTCCCATTATGGCCAAGTAGTATTATAGACAGTTTACTATATAGATGAGTATACTAAGACAATAGAAGTTGAAGAATTCAGTTATAAAGAATTATTGATTTAGTTAATTCAAACAGAATATATTTGACAATAGAAGTGGAGCTGAACCACCTACTTATGATGAAGCTCAAAGTTTTCTGTAGCAATAAACTCGAGTTAGGTCATGATATAGGGTTAAGTATTACCTGATTGTGAGGCTTAATATAAGGTGGAGTTAGAAGGTGATGTTGTACTAAAAAGTGATATTAAGCTATAACATAATGTCAAGCTACAAAGTAATATTAAGCCACTAAGTTATGTAGAACTGACAGGTACTCTTTAGATTGACCTTGCTAGTAGTACCTAGTGACAACCTTAGTAACAATATATTGATACTTTTTGCTAATATGTAATAATCAGGAACAATTATTGGTATTTATTCAATTTAAAATATTTTAATTGCTATTATGCAAACTGGTTTTACAATTTGCAAGTATTGTTTAGTGACTTAGGTAGGGGACTTGCAGGTCAGAGAACTAGGCTAGTCTGTACTAAGTTAATATCAGGAACTAATATTTGAGTACATGTATTTATTTTCTCAGTCCAGTTTTATCTTGTAATTCAGCTTGTTATCTTGGTATGAAAGAACCTAGATGAAAAGATAATTGAAAATTCTAGGTTTTTTGGGCAAGTAGTATAATATAATATAGAATATCAGGGTTTAATTCCAATTCTGGAGTGGGTATAACCTTTTTCTCATGAATAAATAACTCCTTGAAATATATTTATAAGGATAATATCGCAGGTTGCTATATATGGAGTTTATTGAGTAAAATTCTAGAAGAGGAGTTATCATTCTGATAGCTTACTAGCTACTAATTCTATTTCATATTTTAAGGAATTAAACTAAACTGTATATCTAACTAGATCTATACTGCAATAACTCAGATTGATAACTATTCATAGGGTATAGAGTAAGTGTGTACTATTACCACTAATACATAAACCTATGAGGAGACCTATCCTTATTTGCGATAGTTGTAATGAGGACACATATGAGGGAGATGAATCTTAAGGTTGTGAATCTACTAAAGATTTAAAGTAGAATTAATATAAGCTAAACATGAAGATAATTGAAACAATCAGTAAAACTTAATTTGTAAAGCTGCCCCTTCACTGTAATCAAGCTCTTTCAAAAGGATAATTAGTTTACCAGAGTAGAATGTTACTAGCATTTATCCCAGTAGAATTGTAAAAACTATTATACTTATCCCTACTCTCAGTATTCATAAGCTCCCTTCTCCCCTGCTAATTGTCAATAGGTAACTTGGTTAGACTCACTTTTGAATGTGAGGGTATCACTCAGGTAACTAAAGTCTATCAATTAGATAGTTGTCTGCAATGAATCTTAAATATTACTTCAAGAGAAAAAATACTATCAAATACTCACTAGTTAGTGAACAACTACTGAGTTAGCCATTAAATATATGACTAGTTATGATACACTGATCCTATAGAGTATTCCTCTATGTAAGAACTGTATTCTGGTTGGTCAACTTAGTTTATCAACAGCTATACTTATGTGTATGTATTTCTCTAGAGAATGTCACTTCTCTGTTGGCTTGATGACTACTATCCAGAGCCAATACTTTGTTCCCTATAACAACTGTATAAAGACTAAAATTATTTAGAGTTCTGTAATATCTGTGATAATTTTATAGTGCCTGTGGTAACAGTTATCAAAAGTAGAGTTGTATTTGTATAAATAGTAGTTAGGTTTCACACTATGAGTTGAGCTTCCCCTATGACCTCTATATCTCCTATTGGATCATACGGTACCTAAATTCTCTTCATGGTGCTAATTGTATTAATAGTAGTATGTTGTCAGGGGAGGCCATTGCCAATTCTGATATAACTCCTTATGAATAGCATCTGGTGGAATGAAATGTTACGAAGTATATGATATTCTGCAGGCTCCTCCAACTTACTGATTTTACTAATTTTATACTAATAGTAGTACTTTATTACGATATACACAGGTAGAGCATCAGGGCTGCTGGTATATGATAGGCCAGTCAAAAAACTCCAAATCACACAAGGATGACTTTAATAGAGTTTTACATTTGTATAACGTTGAGGCTAAAGTAATCTGAGATCTATTCTCACATGCTTAAAATTAAATCATAGGTTATTTGCCCGTACTATAGCCTAAATCTAGTCTAAATTCTGTAAAATACTTATTTGTACTAGTAGACTACCTTGTGTAATTACTCTATTATTTATACTATATGTAGTAGGTATAATCCACATGGTTATCTATACCTATATTGCCTCATGACCATTATTTGGCAAACTTTATTTACAGAATATATTTATGTTACCCTATGTTGTTATAGTACTAGGTTACCCTATCAAACAGTATTCTTAAGTTACTCTACATAGCCCAGTTACCTCATCTAAATTTGGTAGAGGGTTGCTCTACCTAGTTTAGTTATCCTACTTATTTAGAGATTAGAACTACTGACTCTAACAGGTTAGCTGAGCTAAATGCAGTAGATACTTAATAACGCTAGTGTTGTACTGAGCCACCGCAACCTCTACCTGCTCTCTTGCTCTAAACCTAGTAAACTCTTTCTGAATGCCTGCCAACTCAACATAACTCCTTGCTCAACATAGCTTATAGCTCAATACGATCTTTTGTGTCTTATATTCTAGCTCAATACGATCTTTTGTGGCTTATATTCTAGCTCAATTGATTATTGTAACTTTATGAAAAATTCTAATAACTTATAAAGTTATATAAAGCAGTCAAGTCAAATTTAGTCTCATGGTTATATTAATCTATATTATTATATTAAACTTGGAAGGTATTTAGTTCCAAGATGCGATTTTGAAAAAGTTATAGAGTTACATTAAACCACAATATTCTATTACTAAGTCTTGATATTGAGCCATCAAAAATTGTATTAAGCCATAAAAGGTTTCCTTGAACTACAAGTTATTATGAGATAGGAGGCACTTTGGAAAAGTGTTTCAAGTTGCAAGTCAGGCAGCGGTCAAGAAGTTATAGTAGGTAGCCTCAACCTTGGTATAATTAGGTACCTTTTTTAAAGGTAATATAATGTCATTTGTCTAAAGTACAAACCTGTAGGAATGAAATATACTATAACAGTCAACTGTGTAAGAAATTAAGATTAATTCAGGAAACCTTTGAATGCTAAAGGTCCTGTGTTCAATTTATATCAAGAAGGCACTTTTTTACCATTTTTTTTCCATTTTTTATAAATATGTAATGGATATCAATAAAGGGATAATTTATAAAATTTAAAATCTCGAAAAACTTGTACTTTCAGGGAGTTGAACATACAACCTTATGAAAACAATTTTCTTTATACAATAACCCTTACTCCTTACAGAGTTGGCTGTTACATGTTGTATCTACTCAGGTCTACATGTTAGACAAATAACACTATATCTGTAGTTGCCAAGTTACCTTGGTAGTATATGTGTAATGGAATCCTACTATGTGTCTACTATTACTACAGTGTTGATGTTGGTTATTACTTATTTGGATTTATACGTGATAAGTGCTACTATTTGGTTGTCCATTCCTACTTGGTTATGACTTCCTAACTGGTAATTCTTTCCTTGTTTCGCTTATCACTACCCCTCCTTGCTCCTATCCATTTGGGTATCGCTATCCTCCTGCTATACCTACTGGATTTGTGTAGTATTAGCGATCTCTTGTTCCTTCTTGTTTGAATTTAATTACTTGTTTTGTTAGCTCCATCCTGTCGCTTTTAAACCCCTGTTTTCGGATTATGGTTACCTAGTTATGCTACCTCTGTTAGCATGTTTGTAGGACAGGATGTTTGCGCTTTTATTTAGTTTTCCTAGCTACAATCTTTTGTATTTAAAGAGCCTGCAATCCCTTAAGGATTCGGACTCTCAAGCCTCACAGGACTATCATCATTAATCCTACAAGTTGAACGGTCACTCTATCAGTTCCATACCTTTTACCTTGTCTAATGAAGACCTATCAATCGACCCTTCTCCCCATATCCTAATAGTATCTTAAGAGTTCCTTTAGGATTCTTGAGATACTTAGGAGTAGGATACATTTTTTGACCTATACTCAAGTATACCTTTGATCTTCGGCAGAGGACTGATCACCCTACGCCTACCTTGACCCTGCAGTATTAGTACACTTCCCTGTATCCAAGATGGCCTTGAGCAGACTACTGGCGAGACCAGCGCACTCTAGCTAGCAACTATTTCGCTTCCAAGAGATACCAGAATGGACTTCACTCGAGGATTGGTAGCATCCTCCTCCGGACCCCAAAGTCAAGCGACAGTACCCTCACCTGCACCACCATCTGAGGACTCAGAACTATCTTCAGTAGATTGCAGTAGCAGTGAAGAAGAGGACTAAGACTAAGCCCAAGCTCCACACAAAGCCCAAGAATTAGCCCAAGTCCAAGAACAAGTCCAAGAACAGCTCCACCAAGAAGTCTAATCCAAGATAGAACCAAGCTCAGAATGAGAATCAGATTCCTGTCCAGAGGACGCTGTAGGACCAGCACCACTAGCTTCGTTACCTAGACCACCTAGTCTACCAAGAGAACCAAGAAAACCAAGCCCTACACTGGAGGATTTACCCAGTTCACCAAGACCACCTAGTCTACCAAGTCCACGAAGCAATCTAAGCTCTGCATCCATCACCATGTGAGTCCCGCCAGAGGGAAATAATCGTCCTAAATGGCCTGTACCATATACATTCACAGAAGAAGGAAAAGATCATGACCTATTGAGAATTAACTCATGGTTCAACACAGTCCATCGATACATCTCCAGCTTTGGCATAACTGACGATGCCCCTGAAGTCCTGTAATACTATGGAGCCTATTGTCGAGAGAAAACCCTCGATAAATTCACCCAATATGAAGCATCCCAAGGAGACTACACAGTTGCTGGACTCAAACAGAAATTCGAGGCCTACTTCCTTCCTTCCACATCTACTGATACCATCTATCAACACTGGCTACAAGTCAAGCAAACTACTGGCGGAAAAACAGCACAGAATACCGATACAGTAATCAGACTTGAAACCTTGAGACACAGTCTCCCCCCAGGAACAATTTCGGACTATTCAGCGAAGGAGCGACTTATAGATGCCTTGGATATCAAACTCAAGCGAGAAGTGAAACTACATATCACTTCAGACACCTCCTTTGACCAGCTAGTGGAGATAGCAGAAAAGCGAGATGCAATTGCCCACTCTAGAGGACTCTATGGAAATCTTCAAGGAAATGCAACCTCTAATGCAGTTTCCCAACAAGCACCCAAGTGCACCCAGAACAACATCCAACGAAATCAACTAACATTTTCTAATAATACCTCTCAGCATCCAAGAGTATCCCAGGCTGAGAAGGTTCGGCGCAGAAGAGACAAAGACTGTTATTACTGTGGAAAACATGGACACTACTCTGATAACTGCTTTGAGAAGAAGAAACATAGAAGCACCCAGCACCGAGGACATGGAGTCCCTGGCGGATCCAGGAGACCCCAGAATGTTAGGAGAATATACCACACCCAGGGAGATGATCCCAATGCAAAGGAATCAGTCACAGTTACCACAAACCATGCTGGACCTAATGGAACTCAATCGCAAGCCCTCGAAATATACATCATAGTCAATGGCCACAAAGTCAAGACACTATTCGATACAGGAACTACAGGAAACAACTTGATACCAGGCAAGTTTGTCACGACCCATCAAATCCCTACCAGAGACCTCGAGACTCCTATCAACCTGAAGATGGCAGTTAAAGGATCACGCTTAGCAATCAACTATCTTGCAAAGCCTGTCATACAATTTGACAAGGAACGCGGCAATATCTCTGATGCCCTAGTCTGTTCCCTTGACAACTATGATATCTTCCTAAGAATGCCTTATCTTACTGCACACCATGCTGTAATAGATTGCGGAAAATCTAATATCACCTTCCCTGACAAAGGAATCACCTTGACTTGCAAGAGAGCTAGACATGGACGATTTTCAGCCATGTATGAAGCAGATGCCTCTGCCTTTATTTTCAAGTTTCATACAGTATTCTCATATCAGAAAACAGCGGAATTACCACCCTTGAGAGATGTCAAGTACGACATCCAGCTGAAGGACAAAATTTGGGACCATAATCCGAGATTCTTAACATTCCCTGACAAGATCATGCCAGCATACAGTGCACTAATTGAGGCCTGGAGAGCAAAAGGAACCATTTACCCAAGCGAGGCATACAACTCAGTCAACATATTCCCAAAGGTGAAACCCAATGGCGAAATCAGACTGCTTGCAGAACTTGTACCCAGGAATCATATTACCATCAAGGACTATGGAGCGATTCCCAACCATGCCATGATACTCAGAACTGTTGCCTGAGCAAAGTTTAGATCCACCATAGACCTTGCAAATTGGTACTTCCAAATTCGAGTTCTACCCAACTATGAGAGTTATAGAGTTCGTCCTAGATGGAATTATTGGAAAATTCGTTTGGGCCTATATGGATGACATTATCATCTACTCAGAAATACTTGAGGACCATATTTTGCACATCAGATCAGTCTTTGGAAGACTGAAGCATCACAAAATCAAAGCATCACTAGCCAAGTGCAAATTCTTCGCCACCAAGCTCTTACTCCTAGGACATGTTATAGATGAGGGAGGAATTCTTGCAAACCCTGAAAAAATTCGATCCATCCAAGGCTGGCACACACTAACCTCTAAAATGCAGTTCAGACCTTTATTGGACTTGTGATATATCATGTACAGTTCCTTCAACACCTTGCCTCCACCACTGCCAAACTCTCGGTCCTAATTTCCCAAGATGTGTTTGAATGTCGACCCCTGCATGAGGAAGCCTTCAAACAGGTTAAGCGCTAGGCCAAGGAGACAATTCCGCTCTGCCCCATCTCATATGAGACATCAGCTGATCCAATATACCTCATTACTGACGCCTCTAAGGTTGGATCTGGAGCATGTGTTGGCCAAGGACCCTGCACTGAGAAAGCATACCCTGCCTCATTCCACAGCAGAAAGTTTGGTACAAGTCAGCTGCACTACCCTGTCCATGAATTGGAACTTATGGCGATTATGGATGCCATTCAGGCATTTCATCTGATTCTATATGGCACCAAGTTCACTGTTGTGTCAGACAACAAGGCACTATCCTTTTCCTGAAACTGAGTGACCTACCTTACTGCCAAACTAGAAGGCGCATGTTCCTCCAATCTTATGATTTCGATATCATACACAGAGCTGGCAAAGAAAATGTCCTTGCAGATGCACTATCAAGGATCTATGAAGACACCCCTACTGAAAAAGACCAAATACACGAAGACCCTACAGAGAAGAAGCCGATAAAGACTCCCCCCTCTGCCAAGAACAATGTATCAAGACACTACCTTAACATCGTCCATGTCCTAAACTCTTCTTCTGCCCTCACTGTTCAAGTAGCCTCATGCACTCTTACCCCTGAACACCACTCCATGTGGAACTCACATCATGGTGCCAGCTTATACACCTCCAGCTTCCATGAAGCAAGTCACTACTCAGATTCTGTTGAAGAAGCCATGGACAAAGAAGCAGATACCCTCGCACTTGCAACCAATGCCATTCAAGGTTGTAAAATCATTGAGACCTCATTCAATCTTAGCAACCCTCAAGAGCCATCACATGCTACAGTACTTATTGAGCAAGCTAAGGTGTCATGATTGGTGACTAAGCAAGGCAGGATTTCGCATGACTCATAGTTATGAGTTACAAGGTTGTTATATTTCGCACTATGACTCAATAGAAGTCATGGAGTTTCACATGATGCACACTTGTGCAATCATTGTTATGTTGTAATTGGTTGATCGTTCGCATGACTCAGATTTGTGAGTCATATGATGTAATGATTTTCGCACATGACTCACACTATGAACATGGGTTTTGCGCATGTGACCACTTTAGGGCACATGACTTATTTTATGAGTTATGATTGGTTGGCACGCGGCGCAGTTGACTCAGATGAGTCAGCTGATGGATTTCATACTATGACTCACTATGAGTCATAGAGGTCGTGTGACTCACAGGTATGAGTCACCAGGGTTAGGGTTGAGGGAAGAGTGCATATATAAGGACCTCTAGGCGACCTGTCGTTAGCACTCTTCACGCAACCATCTAAGTTCTTTCCTATACAATTACTTTACCTCTTTACCGTTCCACTCCCCTATTGGCGTTGTGCGATAGGAACCATAGGGTTCAGCTATCAAGACAATGTAGGCATAGGCCTAAGAGCAATAGTGGAAATCCGCCTAGTACTACTCTTTGCAATAGTACTCCTACCCTGGTGGCTGAGATTAGCGCCACGCCCCATACGGGACTATAACAACAGCCCGGTCATATTCATGCAACCCAAAGAGAAGTAGTTACCTGTTGCAAAACCAGCTCACAGTACAGGATCGTAACATAAGGCTCAACTGTCTGGGCTTGCGGCGAGAATTAACAATACTCCAGGAGATATGAACCAACTACTGTATCCTGATACTATCACTAACTGCTTTAATCGAATCCATGATTCTATCACCCAACTGGAATCCCTTGCAGTCACCACCTCCAGAATTATCGCCCCCAGCAGCACACCTACTGAACCGGACCCTTTGCCCACACCAGTCCCTCCTCGACCTCCAGTCACTGAACTCGACCAATTTCTTGAATCTAATAGACACAGAGCTATGCTCAGGACAGCCTGTGTCTGGGACGAATACCAAACCCACATATATGGAAAGAATACAGGATACTTGCCCTCAGGATCTCGCCATATTCCAGGCCCTGGCCTCTCTATTCTTCCTCCAACTTTATCTCCCCTCATTATCCCAAGCGCAGAGCATAACACAGATAGACTGTTCCTCCTTCCCTCCACGGTGATGATGGCCACCCAGTCTTTTATACAGTTATTGATAAAGGAAAAGAAAGAGAAATACCAGATATCGACCAAGGATGCGACATACCCATTCCAGAAGCTCCTGTCGATTATGAGGACTGCTTCTTTGATCAGCTATCTTCAAAGCTTGACCTTCACGCCTTTCAGCTTACCTACTCTATGAAAGGAAAGTGGTACTCCAGCATTCGAAATGCTACCCAGAATGACCCTCTCCTTGAGGTAGTTACCAAGGCTATTGACCACCCTGACTGGCTCTTATATGATGGAGATCTGGTCAGAAAGAGGAAGGATCACAGTAGAGACTCTCCTTATGTCCCCTATGAAGCAAGCTATTAAGGTGCTAACATTAGAAGCGAAATTGAGCGCATTACTCATGAACAAATGGAACATATGGGTTGGCAGAAATGTTTTGAATATGCATCAAGACACTTCTACTGGCTCTCTATAAGGAACGATTTTAAAGACTATGTCCGCAGATGCCACCGATGCCAGCTCAACAAGCAACCTACCACTGTCCCTGCAGGATCAGTCAACCCACTCCCTGTCACCAGGCAGCGATTCTCGTCCCTTGCAATTTACTTTGCTGGACCCTTCACTAGTGATTCCAAGCTTGAACTCATCATGGTTGTCCTGGATCGATTGAGTGGCTTTACCTACCTCATACCAGTCTCCCAGAGCATCACAGCTATCGAAACAGCACACACCCTCATTGAGACAGTCTTCTCAATTCATGGTTTCCCTACCCCCTAGTCTCTGACAGAGACCCTAAGTTTACTGCACGCTTTTGGACACAGCTTATAGCGAATCTTAATGTAGATCTCAACATGGTTACAGCTTATCATTACCAGACCAATGGACAGACTGAGCGCAGAATCAGAACTGTTCGCCAATGCCTTAGGAACTATGTCAACCCTAAAGGAACCAAGTGGGTTCGCCACCTACCTCATGTCTAGACTACAATCAATGCAGCTCCCCGCGATAGCACAGAACTCTTCCCCTTCAAAATCACCTCTGGCAGACTACCAAACCTCCTTCCTAGTATCAGAGTTCTCTCCACTTCAGTACCAGCATCAGACGAGATTGCTTCACAGATCATGATTAATCAACAACTTGCCAGAGATGCACTCAAGATGGCCCGAGCACGCCAAACCACCTCCTGCGAAAACAGAAGCCAGGATGGACCTCTAATCATCCCTTACGAAACCCAAGTTATGCTCAAGTCAGCACCCTATATCCATAAGGTTGGACAAAATCACAAGCTAGTTGGACCATGGTTAGGACCCTGCTCAGTAAGCGAAGGACCTGACAGACATAACAACTATAAACTCATACTCCCTCCAGTGATGGTAGGAATCCACCCTTTGATCCATTGCAGCCATCTTCGGATTTCGCTAAGACCCAACCCCTTCGCCACTCAAGGAACACCTGAACCCATATCCAAAGAGCCTGTCACCATCGATGCTAGTGGACAAGAGTAATAGGAAATTGAAAAGATACTCAAAATCGAATCTATCGCTGGAAAAGAGAGTTCTTGATCTATCGGAAAGGCTATGATGAAATTGAAGCATTATGGGAACCCCTCTACAACCTAGAAGGCGCCAGCACCCTCACCAAACCCTACTGGTTCAATACATACAATGTATCTATACATTTCAGACTCCCTTGGTCCCATGGGAAGACTTTCTCTGCCTGGACACTTCAGAAACTGGACTATGCCCCCCTCTCACCTGAGCTTAACCCTGATGGATTTTGGAAACCTCTCCAAGACTCTGACTACTCAAAATCTGATACTTGCACAACACTCTCCACCTTGGATGAATCTGAGATGGAAGACTAACTGCTTCATGGTATTATCCTCGCTACTATGGGGCTAAAAGAGGTGTAAGGTCCTGACACCAGTGATGGATATATGTTTACTGATTAAGTTATATGTTGTGAAATTGAGTGGAATGCTCCAAAGGCGGGTTGGTCATTAAGCCTTTTAGGATATTCCTTATAATTTTGTTTGTTTTATTTCTTTTAAGTGGAATGTAACGGAATCCTAGTATGTTTCTACTATTACTAATGACTTGATATTGGTTATTACTTATTTGCGTTTATACCTCATTAGCGCTACTAGTTGGTAGTCCCTTCCTACTTGGTTATCACTTTCTAACTGGTTATTCTTTCCTTGTTTTGCTTATCACTACCCCTCCTTGCTTTTACCTATTTGGGTATCGCTATCCTCCTGCTATACCTACTAGATTTGTATAGTATTAGCAATTTCTTGTTCCTTCTTATTTGGATTCCATTATTTATTTTATTAGCTCTATCCTGTCGCTTTTAAACCTCTGTTTTCGGAATATAGTTACCTTGTTATGCTGCCTCTGTTAGCATATTTGTTGGACAGGATGTTTGCGCTTTTGTTTAGTTTTCCTAGCTACAATCTTTTGTATTTAAATAGCTTACAATCCGTTAAGGATTCAGACTCTTAAGCCTCACAGGACTATCTTCTTTAATACTACAAGTTGTACGGTCACTCTATCAGTTCCATACCTTTTACCTTGTCTATTGAAGACCTATCCATCGACGCTTTTCCCCATATCCTAATAGTCTCTTCTGAGTCTCTTTGGGATTCTTGAGATACTTAGAGGTAGGTTACCATATTACACTATTCTCTACCAGGTACCTTGAAGACTACTAGTTGAACTGAGGTTCAATCAACTATACAACTGATATATAAGTTTATTGCAGTAGTACTTTAGTCTGTAATACCATATATTCCAAGTCATACTCTACTACTAATAGAAGAACTTGAATAAATATAAGAACAGTTCTAATAGATAAAAGAAGAACAAAATGCTTCAATAATATAGTCTTGTAATATAATCATTTTAGTATCAGATATATCAAGTATTCACCTTAAATAACTACCATCATCCAATTTCAAATTGAAAATTTAAGCTTCTTCATTCTCTTGTATACCTTTAGTTCCAAAGAAGGTTGGGGCAATGAGACACAAAGGTGTTTACTTGCAGTTATACATATCGACATGAAAATATCTATCTTAGATAGAAGATAAAATAGAGAAGTCAGACTTCTATTAGAAATCAGGCTTACTCTCACTAAGCATGATTTACCCTTTATCCTTATCTGCAAACAGTTTGGTAATTAGTATTGCTTTACTAGAATACACAATAAATTGACAGGCTAATTATTTCAATTAGTTGTTAGTGATCTTAGAAGTTGGGATTTACTTATAGATAGTTATATATAGCCTTTTCTCATGTTACCTTTGTCACTAGACTTTTTATTTCAACATCTGATTCTAATACTACTTATACTTCTAATATTATTTTTCCTAAAGTTCTTTTATACTATATATTTTAATCTTGCATTGCCCTTTTCTTGAAATATTATTACTAACTCTCTATTTTTGCATATATATCTTAATTTTCGGTTATTGTTATGTAAGTCCAGTTAGAGTTTCAAATCTGTTTCTTTCTGAAAATATATATATTCAAATACTTAATATAAATAATATCTAAATTGCCTGTATGCCTTTTAATAAGTTTTTTCTGATAATGAGAGCCTACTTATAAGATATTATTTTTATCAAGCTTCAACATAGTACAAAATACAAATATTATCGATTATCAGGCTATTTTAGGATATTTTAACTAGTACTATATCCTTCAAAATCTTTGTAATACTAATGGAAATTTAAAATCTCTATAGTGATTATATCACTTCCAAGTAAGATTTTATTGAAATAAATGCCTACAGGGAAAATCTGGTCTGGCCAAGCTTAAGGGAAACAGAAAGTAAAAATGATAGCAATTATAGTACTATAGTTGATTATTTTTCTCAGTGCTATATCTTTCAGAATCTATATAATACTGAAGTTTTTTTCAAATGTATAAGGTAAATATGACAATTTGAAACTAGACTTTGTCAGAATAAAAGTCTAATCAGAAGCTTTAACTTCATCATATTTCAAGAAGGATCTACATTCTGATGATATTAATTTTATGACTATTTTTGATAGTTCACCTTGTGCTATATTGTCCAAGATCTTGGAAAAACTGATACTTGTATAGAATCTTCAAGGTAAATATATATTACTTAAAGCTTGCCTGATATATGAATCAAATCATAATTATAAGAATTGAAGTCTTTATAGGTTAAAAAAGGTCAAGCTACAGCTAATTTCTATTTTGTAATGGTTTTTAACTGTTTCAAAAAGTGCTATATCACTCAAAATCTGGATTATATGGATGGGTTTATATAATCTTGAAGGTAAATATATTTCTGGAAGTTAGCTTTGTATAGGAATCAAATCATGTTTACAAGATTTGATTTGTTTAGACTTTGAATAGAATCAACAACAGACACTGCTACTGATCTAGCTCTGTCTGAGTATTCAGGTCTGAATTATAACTCTTCAATTAAATAACACTCTGAAACTGGGTTTTATTTTAATTTAATTTAAGGGTTTCAATACCTGGTCAATACTTTATTATTAAATACAGTAAGGGTATTCAAAGTTAAAAACATTAATTTTAGAGTAAAAGCAAGGGTCAAACCTTGCATTAGTGTACCTTTGAGATCAAGCCAATAGGATTGATAATAGTGGGGTTGCTATCTGAGAGCCCCAAGAATGCAATGAGGTAATTATTATAACATTGTGAAGTAGGATTCGTCAAGAAATATATAAGGAAAAAGGAGATTGTAATTGAAAGAAAAACTCTCCAATTGCATAATAATAAAAAAGGTATCAATCGATCATGCTATTTTGACAAGAGAAGAGACAGAGCAGTTGATTAGCTGGCTTGAAGAGCCAGAAAATCTCCAAAAGATATGCAATAGATCAGGGATTATAATGAGACAGGTTATCAGTGAGATTGCAGCGAAGATTCCAATGAGGCCATAAGTCAAGGTGGGATACAAATACAATAACTTGCTGAAATCCAATCGTAAGACGGTCAAGCTAAATGCTCAATCTGGATGAGGATTGACTATGGAAGATTTATATGGGGGAAAACGAGCATTACAAGGTATGTAAATTTCTCCAAAAATATCCTATTAATTAATATATATAAAAAAGGACAATAAGTTATAGGAAAGTTGAAAAGAAAGAAAAAGAGGGGAGAAAAGTGTAAGAGAATACAAAGATATATAAGCTAATTATATAAAATAAAAATAAAAATAGAAAAACTTCTTTCACGATGCCCATATATTTTCCAGTTGGAAGCCATCATTGGAGACAGACTAAATATCAGTCCTCCTGCTATCTTTGACTTGGGGTTGAGTCAGCAAGATACAGCACAAGTTGCAGAACAGTTCATTGCTGTTATGGGTGGTACGACTGGCTATGATGATGAGAGGTTAGTAGGGGAAATCAGCATTGGAGAGGGGATTAAAGGGGAAGAAATAGGAGAGTCAAGCAGGTGGAAGGGGGACCGAGAAAGGGAAAATGAAGAAACAAGTACAGGACTAGGCAGAGTGATTGAGAGAGAGAGTAGCGAGGGAGGAAATGGTGGAGCTGATGAAAATAGAATGGGTGAAGAGGTGGACCTGGTTTATCTATCACAACAGCTTACAGTCAGTGATAGAGAAGAATAAGTCTGTGAAAGAGTTGGAGAAGAAAGAAGGGGAAGGGGAAGAAGAATAGAGGAGGAGGAGGGGGAAATCAGAATTGGAAGGAGAAGGTGGAATATCCGAGTAAGTCCCGAAGAGCTCCCGAATTCATGGATGGTATTGTCCTCTGCAATCCGATAAGGACAAAAGTGTCACTTGCCCGTGCCTTTGGAGAGGGCAAACAAGGAGGATTCTGATGGGTCAATCAGAAACGATTCTAAAAAGAAGAAGGGAGGAACACTTATCGATACAGTGAGAATCTTGGCTTCAGCAAAAGCGGAGGGAGAGTCATAAAACTTCGATTTCCTAAATGGACATATGGGACAGCAAAGTAAGCTATGATGAGAAGAGTTAAAGTTAGAGAGAGAAAGATTAGCTATTGAGAAAGAAAAGGTTCAAGCAGAGGAAAGAAGGACAGAATTGATGATACTTCAATTGCAAGAATCGATAAGATCAAATCAGCCAACTCAGAAACCAGCATAATGGTATTTCCACCTACTACTACTATGCGACCTCTTCCCCTTCTTCTCCTACTTCATCTTCTTCACCTTCTTTACCTTCAGATTCTCCACCTCTTACGTCTCTTCTTGGTCTTCCCCCTCTTCTTGGTCTTCCCCCTCTTCTTGGTCTTCCCCCTCTTCTCGGTCTTCCCCCTCTTGTCCGTCTCCTCCCACTTCTCTCACTTCCCTCTCTTTCCCCACTTCCCTGTCTTTCGCCTCTTCTCTCTATTTCTCCTCTTTCCTTTCTTTCCCCTCTTTCCCCTCTTTTTCCTCTCTTTCCCCTCTTTTTCCTCTCTTTCCCCTTTTTCCTCTTTTTCCTCTTTTTCCTCTTTTTCCTCTTCCTCCTCTTCCTCCTCTTCCTCCTCTTCCTCCTCTTCCTCCTCTTCCTCCCAGCTTCCACTTCTTCTACCTCTTCAACCTCTTTCCTGTTTTCCTATCTTCTTCCCCCACTTTCTTCTTACTCTTTGACCTCCAATTTTCCCTATATGCGCTTTACCCTGTCCTGTAGTATTGTCTCCTTCTTTCTCTAATTTTCTCTTTCACTATATTACTCATTAGATGTCTTGCTAATCTTTCTTCTTTTCTTACTCTTTTGGTCTTTTGAGTTACATTTCTTTCTTTACTTATGTTATTTTGATTGATGTATTTTAAGTTATTTGAAAATTCAAATGAAATTAATTGACTTAGTTACTATAGTTCATTAAAGTATTCTTGTAACTGGTATTGGTTACTATTGTTCAGGCTGACAAGGCAAACAGAAACTAGCAGGGCTAGTAAGAGGTTAGTTTGTTTGATGATTAGTTTCAAGTATCGTTTGATACTTTGTTTTATGTTAGGTTTCATGTATCAGGCTGATACCTGATATGTTTTATGTTTTGTTTTGTGTATCGGGATGATACATATTTTGTTTGCAGTACTGTTTAGTTGTATGAGGCATTTGTTTTCTTGGAGGTCTTTACAAGTAGAGCTTGGTAATATTTGTTGATTGAAACTTAAATGGAAGGGTATAGACACCTTAAGAAAAGCGAGATCATGAATTCAGGACTACCCCTCTTGAGCTTAGACAGGGTAGACTTCGACAGATAAAATTTTCAATATACTTGGTTGAGCAGTTACTTCTTTTCAGTTCGCACAAAACCACAGCAAGTAAGTCTATGACTTAGCGAAGCTGGCGATATACTAATTGATGGAGTTAAATACCTTATCGAGAACTCCTATAGTAATATTTACTTGAAGTCCCGACAGTTTCTGATCAGAGTTACTACCGTTACACCTTACCGAGACGCATTCCTCTTGGTGTCTGATACACTCCGGGAGGCGTTACATTTTTTTAACTTCAACAAGTAGTTGAGTTAGAAGCAGGAAGAGATTCAGAAACATCAGGCTTGCAAGCAGTTGCCCAGAATAGGTGACGAGAGACTTCAGCCAAGGTCAGGTAAGCAGATTATGCGATAGGAACTTACAAAAACGAAAAGCAGTCAGAGCACCCAAGGCAAACTATCAACGGTATCCACCTTCAAAGTATACAAAGCAGGAAGACAGTTATCACAAGACCAAGCAAAGCAATTGCAAGCGGAATTGGCGAAAGAACAGGCTAAAGAGAAAGCAATAACTCTAGCAGAGTTCCCTGGTACGCTAAAGTGATTGAAGAGGAAGCAAGTAGTAGTACTCAGGGACCATGCAAGCAGCTCAGAAAGCAAAGAGAGCTCTGATAGCTCTAGCCATTCCAACGACATATCTAATCCAGGACCTAGAAATGCACCAGTGGCTAGTAAGCCATCACCAGCAACTACAGCGAAGCTTAGCCTCAAGGTTCCTACACCAAAGAAGTTCAGTGGTGAAGGAGAAGACCTTAAGCCAGGAGAGTTCGATCGTTGATACCAGTCAGTCCAGTTATACCTAAGACTACATGGAGTCAACTAAAAAAACCGAAGGAACGGAAAACTACTGGACACTATACACAGAAGGAGAGAACAGGAAGCAGCTTCCTAGGCGGAAGAAAACTATGGTAGAGAATTGACCAGAGATCAGCCTATCGACTGGTTAAGAGAACGATTCCAGTCATCTAGGCAAAAGGATGACCTCAACAAACAATTCCACAAGATTGAGCAAGTTAAGAATTGGAAGACAAAGCGCTTCACTACCATGGCTACAGATTTGTTAATGTACAGATCACGATTACCAGAAGGCAATATTTCAGAATATGCCTTCATCCAAAGGTTCTTCCAATGTATGCACACTCGGCTAAGGCGAGATGTCCAAACATGGTACAATTCCAGTGAAAGAATCCCGACCACAATAGTCTATGCAGGGAGAGTCGATGCAATCCTCCACGATACAGGAGCCTATGGAAAGGATAAGCAGAAAGATCGATACAAGGAAGACAACTCCAAGAGGAACAACAAACCTCAATGGAAGAAAAAGGAATCTGGAATAATAAAGATTCCAAGAGAAAAAGGAGCATGCTTTACCTGTGGCAGTAAAGGAAATAGGGTAAAGGATTGTCCCAACAAAAGCAACAAAGGCAAAGGAAAGATACCCAAGAAGGAGACATCATCGGATCGAGTTGAAGATGTTAGCAGCAAAGATGATATATATGTCAAGGTGCTAGAAGTCGAGACCAATGTATCAGCACAGAATATACTACCTAAGGGTGATAAGAGTCATACAGCATTGAAAGGAACGATCCTGATTAATGGCAAACAAGCGCGAGTCTTATTTGATACAGGAACTATAGGAACAGATCTATTCAGGGCAACCTTTGTCACTACCCATGGAATCCCATCTACCAAAATGGCAACTGCTGCAACCACTCATATGGCTATGAAATGGTCAAGATCTGACTCCCAGAAAGAATGCAATGTCAGCATAGCGAGTGGGAAGATGAAGACTACTGGCCACAGAATAATGGTGGGGAACTTAGCCAAGTATGATACCTTGATTGGGATGCCATTCCTATCGCGAAACAAATCCTCAGTCAAATGTGGAAAGCTGACGATTCAGTTTCCTGACCACAAGATTTGGGTCAATTGCACACCAACAAGTGTCAGAATTCGAGCAGCTGTGACAAGCACAGAAGAGATAATGCAACAATACCCGAAGGTATTCCCAGATCTGAATGTGGAAAGGTTACCACCGCTAATGAAGATTAACCACTGAATCAGATTGAAGAATCCAGAGAATCTGAAAATGATACTAACATACTTAGTACTAGATAAGTACGAGATTCGTCTCAAAGGATGGCTGGACCAGAAACAGCGAGAAGGAGTCATTGAAAGAGTAGAAGTGCCAGGAGCAGTACCAATCTTTGTGTCAGTCAAAGGGAAGCCTATTGGCAGGATCAGATATCTAGCGGACCTTACAGTGAGAAATGACAATACTCAGACTGATGAGGAACCTATTCCGAATCAAAGGAGACTCCTTAATGCATTAGGAAGGGCGTGTAACTGAACCAAGATCGACCTAAGCGATGCCTATCTTCAAACCAGGGTTCACCCTGATGATGTCAAATATAACAGTTTCAAAACACCCTTTGGAGGTTTCGTCAGCAAAGGCATGTGACAAGCAGACATGAATGCATCAGGAACATTTATGAGGATCATATCAGGCCAACTCACTGAGTACCTAGGAGGATTTGTGTGGGTGTATATCGAAGATATACTAATATTCACTGATACAGATTCCGACCACTTGAAACACATTAATGCAGTCTGTCACAGGTTGGAAACAGCGGAGTTCTTTGCAAGCAGAAAGAAGTCGGACTCCTTTGATAAAGAAATACAAGTCTTAGGCCACTCCATCAATGACAAGGGGCTGAGAGCATCCGCTTTAAAGATCAGGTGGATTGAGGAGTAGGAAACATCGAAGAATAAAAAGCAACTTCAGCAGTGCCTAGGATTGGTAAACTACATTAGCCAATTCCTGCCACATGTCACCACTATCATAGTACCTATGACGGATCTTACCAGAAATGAGGAGTTTGTCTGGACACCAACACATGATCCATGCATCAAGAATGTGAAGGAGATCGCCAAATAGGACCAGGTAATGAGACCAATCAACTACCTCTCTGGACAAAAGATATAGCTTAATACGGATGCCTCTGACACTGGGGTAGGACCTTGGGTAGGATAAGGAGACACACCTGAAACAGGGAGGCCTGCCGCATTGCACAGCAGGAAATTCACCCACTTACTGAGGAACTATGAAACTACCAACAAGGAGGTATTTGCCATTATGGATGCCTTAACCTCCATGATCATATTCTTGCAGGAGATGAATTTATTATCATAACCGACCACCAACCATTGGTGTACCTGAAGACGGCCAAGTACTTGTCATGCAAGTAGCTGAGGTGGCAAACCCATTTGGGAAAATACAAGGCAAAGATATGTTATAGGCCTGGGAAGGGACACTATTTAGCTGACGCTCTGTCCCGTCTTTATCAGCAATTTGATCCAGAATCAAACTACGCTCAAGACCCTGCCAACGAAGAATATTCAAACCCCAACAACATACCTTTTACCTCCTCAAATATGTCGCACTTTGAATGACTTCCTATTGAAGAACCACTTCCATCAGATAACTCTGATTGACCTATCAGGGTAGGAAACGATTGAGGAGAAATAGTCCCCCTTGAGATTAGCGATGATGAGAGAAACCATGTGGCCATGCACTGGAGTGTATGCTATGATCGGCTGTGTACCATCCATGCGGACGAGAAGATCAGAGACAAGATAGGTCTACCAGAACTAGTCTCTAACTGGGAGGAAAAGAATAGCATCTTGATACCTCTACGGCCGGGATTGGACCTGGATGCAATCAGGTAACGTTTGAACGAACAACAAGGAGATATGAATTCTGAATACCAGGAAGAGGAGAGTCCTTACCAACAGCGGCTCACACAGCCTAGGAAACCCATATACTCAAACGCGGCACTCAGCCAACCAAGGCATATACCAGACCTCGAGCCACCTACCCTCCCTTACCACCAGTGTACCCTATACAAGCTCTTTGAGGATGATGAGGAGGTAGTACCACACCTATAGCGAGTACTGGTTGAACGGGATATGGAAGTAGTGGTGGCAGAGATGAGAGCCAATGGAGAATACAGATGGTGGAAGCCTACACGAAGGATGACCTGTACATACAGGTCTCTGACACTAGCAACACTGGGAGAGGTGGCAATCTATTCCACTACAGGATCAGAGATGGACTGATGTATGTAACGACCAGGGGTGGTCATGATTGCCTATACATACCAAAGGGACATGCAGTGAATGGGATAACGCTCAGAGAGATCGTTATTGATGAGGTTCACAACAGAGGACATCACAGCACAGATAGGAACCTAGACTATGCTCCAGAATACATATTCTGGCCTAGGATAAGGAAGGATTTCCGAGACTATATTCACCAATGCGAATTATACCAAGGGAATAAGGTACACAACAAGCTACCTAAATGGAGAGGCACAGTCTATGCCAGTACCCTCCGAGATATTCACCTTCTATATTATCAACTTTGCAGTACCATTAAACAAGTCTGGAAACAACAAGTACAATACAGTACTGGTAGTTGTCGATAGGGCAGTTGGATTCACTTAGTTTATTCCTACACATTCAAACAGTCAAACAATTGAGACACTCACCCTGGTCTGGCACCATAATTTTACTCCACATAGATTATCCTCTTCAATTAAAAGCGATGCTGACCCATGTTTAACCTAATGATTTTGGGCTCAAAGCATGAAGTCATTGGGAATTGAGCACATCAAGCCAGTACCTGGACACCATGAGACTAATGGTCAGCTTGAGAGAAAGATTAGAGAACTTAAGACCGCCTTAAGGAATGTTGTTAACAAGTGACAGAACAACTAGTTACTTACACTTTGCAAGTCAGCAGGCTACAAGTATGAAGGACATTCTGATGTCCTGAAGATGTCTTCATATAAAGCATTGTATCGACGAGATTACCTGATGCTGTTGACTATCAGAGTCAGAAACACCGAGGTACCTGCCTCTGATGAGATCCTGAACAGAGCCCAGGAATTCCGAAATCAGGCCTATCAATCTGTCAAGATGGAGAGATTTTGCAGCACTAGGATGGCAGCAAGGAGAAGGACCACCCACAAACCCTTTGATGTGGGCGAAGGATTGTTGGGCTGGGGATATCTATTCGCTACGGAATTTAGTAAAAGCAAGAAGCTGGAAGCCAGAGGGCGAGGACCTTTTGCGGTCATGGAATATGATTCCTACACACAGAACTACACATTCAAAATAGACTCTAGGATATACTGATGTAAGGAAAGGGTATTTCATTGCTCTACAGTTAAGAAATAGATAGAAAATAATAATAATAGGTTCTCTGGCAGGGCCTATGCAAAACCTGCACCCATCTAGTTTGAAGAGGTACAGAAATGGGAAGAGGAACAAGTGTTAGATCACCGCCAGCAATAATGGACAAGACCAGTTCATTATTAAGTGGAAAGATTATGCAGATTCTGAGAAAAGCAGGAAGTCTGTTGAGGGATTGGAGAACGCTATGAACCTTGTGCACGAATGGGGGACAGATCACTGTCCAGGCTTCGAGCTGCCTTTCATAACAGGATATATCGAGATCGGATTTATCCCAAATACACCAGTAAACCGGGAATTTGCTGATAAAGGAAAGGTGGACGATGGATTTTGGAAACCCTACTTGGAGAGCAACTATGATGACTGTGGAGTCTCTGATGATGGCGAGGTTATCAAGACTTGGTTTTGATTTTGATATTATATATGACTAGGAAAATTGTTTTTTGGTTTTATTTTTGGAAACAGTTGTTTTATTTCAGGAGTGTAACCAGTATTGGTTACTATTGTTAAAGCTGACAAGGCTAAAAGAAACTAGCACGGCTAGTAACGGGTTAGTTTATTTTATGATTGGTTTCAAGAGTTGTTTGATACTTAGTTAGTGTTATGTTGTGTTTCATGTATCAGGCTGATATCCAATATGTTTTATGTTTTGTTTCGTGTATCGGGATGATACATATTTTTTTGCAGTACCGTTTAGGTAAATGAGGCATTTGTTTTATTGGAGGACCTTACAAGCGGAGCTTGGTTATATTGGTTGAATGAAAATCAAATTGAATGGTATGGAAAGCTTTGGAAAAGCGAGATCATGAATTTAAGACTGCCCCTCTGCTGCTTAGACAGGACAGACTACGACAGACAGAGTTTTCAATACACTTGGTTGAGCAGTTACTTCTTTTCAGTTCACACGAAACCACAGCAAGGAAGTCTTGGACTTAGTGGAGCAGGGGATATAGTAATCAACGGCTGTTAAACAACTTATTGAAATCTCCAGTAGTAATACTCACCAGAAGTCCTGACAGTTTGGGATCTGAGTTACTATCATTATACCTTACCGAGACGCATTCCTCTTGTTGCCTGATACACCCATGGAGGCATTACAATTCTCGCATTCTGTTGTGCCATTCTACTCCAGCTTGCCTCTCACCCTGTCGTCCCAACAGCTCATCAATTTCCTCCTCCTTCATCCTTATATCCCCCCCCCTCTTCCTCATATATTCTTTGCTCTATCTGCTATAATCTATCCTCCTTATGGTTACATAAAAGGTTCTGTAAAACAATACATGCAGTAATCCAACCTAGTGCTCTCCCATGATCTGACTTCCTTTGAACATAAATCGGTAGCCCACGAAGCGAAAGCTAGTGGTTTTTCAATACATCAAAAGCATGCTTAATAGTAACCCTTGCCTCTGTAAACCGTTCATTGAATTCTCAGAATCCACCTCTTGGTTGACTGGCTAATAGCTCTTTATATGGTATCATACAACAGCGTCTTATATGATAAGCTTTGTCGCCTAGGATGTTCTCTTCGAGCATTGAAAAAAAAAAGGTTTTGGTCTGTGGAAGAATCATGTTCCTGCAAATACAGTAGCATCACCCACGGATCCAGGGAATCCACACACTATGTAGGTATATCTTCGCCAGCTGTCGCTAATAGCTTGCAGATTTATACTATATTGTTTCTACCGATCGTAATAGCTTTCACTATTGAATGATAGGCCATATTGCAAAACAATATTCGTTCCATCTAAGAACCCAACACAGCTAGGAAATTGGCTCTTCTACTTAATATTACTGCACATATTGTGAAACTCGCCTGTGTGGAGCTTTGGCCATTGTATATATTGTGAACAAAGGTGAACCAAGACGATAATACATTGATTCCAGAAATGGTGAACTGTCCCTTCTCCAATGCCTGGTTGGGCGGCAGCCCTAACCCTTGAACCATCAAATGATCCTAGCAGATATAAGGTAGTTGCTAGCTGAATAACTGGTGAAACTTGTGAATTACAGGAGTTATTCTGAAAAATAGAGGCATTGCTTTACTATGGTAACTAGGACGTTAAAGGACTTTGGTGTTATTTGGAAAAAGGACAAAAATCGAACTCTTGATATCACCAAAATCTATTTTGTATTAAAATATTTCTATTTTTTAATTTTTATTTATTAATGTATTCATGGTAGTTGAATAAATACTCACTACATTTATTCAGTTCTCGTGGTTCCAGGTAACGAATACCTGCTATCAGGATATCCAAAACCTCTATTCCTTCTATAAGATCTTCATCCAAACCCTTCTCACTGCCTTCTATCATATTTGCCAAATTGTCTTTGCTACTAGGTTCGCCGATGTCCTCAAAACCCTCCACTAACTGAACCACATCTAACCTTATAGATGTACCAGCAGTCAAAGTAGCCTCCCAACCACCCTGAAACCCCTCCTCACCACAAACTCCCCTCCTTTCATGAACTAACATTTTAGAACTACCCAAGCAAGCAAGGAACTGAAATTCGAATTCAAAACTATCTTCTTCGGAAAGGACATCATCAATTGCAGCCACCAGCCATAGGTCTTGCAATTGATTCAGCAGTTGAGCTTTCTCTGAGATTCATGGCATCACTGTTGTTTGTTGGTCGTTGCTTGCTAACTTTTTTTTACTTTGCTTAGGTCATTCTAGGGGTATTCAAAGTTAAAAGATGGATTTTCGGGTAATTATGTATAATGAGTAAATGAGAAAACATGCATTAGGGTACTTTGTAGTGGTTACCAATAGTATTGCCTCATTTGTGGTAACATATTTGAGAGCCCCATGGTAAAAATGGAGGTAAATATTATTATTAATTAGTGTATGGTTCCGGAAAACTAAACTTTGTACCAACTTTCTGACACAAAAAGTGACAATTTTGGTTGTGACGCCAAGTGTAACACCTCCAAAAATCTACTGTGAGATCTACGTTTTTAGACCTACCGAGAAAAATATATTATTTGATAGATAGTTTGATAGGAGAGAAGTATGCGAAGTAAAAAGAAAGAAGTTTTATGTATTTGTTAGAAAAAAGGAAACTATTATACATGTAATGCAGACTCAGGTATTCTCCAATGAGAAGACTATCTGGTAAATACATGCCTTTTAAAATCATCAGAACCATAAACCATGTTATGCCTATAGGCTTCCATCATTCTGAATACACGTTGGTGGTATTTCCAGATCAATGTATTTGATACCTGTGTAAGAGCTTCTGGAACAATACGGACTAAGGCTGGATATGTATATTCACAATTTGCTCTTGCATAAACCTTTGCATTACCCCAAAAGTACTCAATGAAGTTTAACTCGCAATAAAAAGAAGGATAGAAAATTACCAAATGCCCAGCAGCCTCTAATGTTTCCTGTAATTCTCCTTTTTGACTCTGAAAGTCTGGTTGTGATGATAACAAAGCTCTTGCGCAGCAATCAGCATTGCTTGCATACATGCAGGATGGTTTTGGCTTTCTTTTTCCACGAGAATCTCCAGGAATTGTGCACTGAGTTAACAGCTTTCGGTTTGATGGCCACAGGCCACGCTCTTGTAAGACAATTTTCAATCCCTTCAATTGCCCATCAGGTAGGACCATTTTCTGTTGATAGACGATCTCTGGATTGTTGGGTTTCGTAAAATAGCCATCTCTCATTGGCACCGTATTTCGTCCTCCTGGTGCTAAATTCATATTTCCAGCTCGAAGGGCATTGGTGGCATATTTCTGGTGATTCTTGGCATTATCAAAGGCAAATAGACCTTGACATCCAGGAAATGACTTTTCGAATACTGGTAATACCTTTTCCACAAGCTGTTTTAACATAAGCTCACCAGTCCACCAGATGTCTCCTCCACACTTGAGAATTTCGGTAACCTCCCCTTCTCCTAGCCTTCCAATTGGACTCAAATAGTCTGAGACATGCAAACCCTGTCCACAGCCCATCTTGTGAATCGGTACTTGGTCCTCATGAATCCATATCTTTTTTCTGCCATCATTAGAGTTGAATGTGGACTCGTCATGTGTGATAAATATCAGAGGTTTCACCCCCTCTCCGTATTCCTTTGGGATTACCTCTAAGTGCTCATCCCACTCCATCATGCGTCTCTTAAGCACTTCCATCCTGGGAAGGAAGATCTCATTCCGGTATTTTTTAACATCATCCCGCTCATGACCATCCTTATAGATACCTTTTGGAACTTCCTTCCAGTTCCATCCTAATTTCAACAGCCAAGTTTTTGTAGTTCGGCTTGATACAGCCTTTTTTATTCTTCGATGAATACCTGCGATTGATATCATTGGTAAATCGTCCTCATTCTGACCAATTTCATTCCGGTAGGTAGTTGTCCAATAATTAGTAATGGCTTTAGCTAAGCCTGCGGAATCCATTCCTATTAGACCATATTATAATTAGCTTTTTGTATATCATTTCCAACCATTTAGTAAACAAGTTCCTACCTTCTCCAGCGAGTGAGATATACTCTCTAATAGCCAGAACAGTACTCTCATCTGTCAGCCAACTGACAATCTTAATATGTCGTCCTTGCTTTGGGGCAGGCAGTTTCCCACTTCGTATATAAGTGACCTCTTGTTGTAGAATCCTGGTCATAACAGGAGTACCCCATCCCCCTGCACTAGCTACTAGACGGGCAAGCTCCTTGCGGGTTTTCCTCTTGGTAATTGGATCGGTCGGAAGTCGTTTTAACTCTGCGGTCTTCTAATCCTTCTCCTGCTTTAACTGTAACTTGATAAAAGTATAAAGCTGGATATTCCAATCAAGTTGTAGTTCCATCATGCCCCCGGCCCTCTTGTGACTACCTGGGCGTACTTGTGCCTTCAATCTCTGGAAGGCTTGCTCTAATATCTCCAGTTTAAAGTCCAATGCTTCTCCAGACAAATTAGGCCAATCCAAGTAGGCCCTTTTTCTTAGTATTGCCTAAAGTATATTTTAGTAAAGGCACTTAATGCAAGGCAAAAGACTTACTTGATCAGCAGAGGATTGTGCTTCACGTCGAAGATGTTTAGTCTGCATACGAATTTGCTGCTTTTTAGCATACCAGCGTCGAGAGCGCTCAGACCCACTAAGTGGAGAAGGCTTCAAAGTGCCAGAAGCGTGACGTAGGCGCTGCCGGTATCTTCGCATGCGTAAATATGATAGATTCTGTGAACCTCTTCCTGTAGGCACTCGCATAGTTGAAGCAGACAGCTCACAAGCTGCCTCCTGCTGCTTTTTCCGTATACGATACTGACGCGTGCGTTCCTGGCCTGAGACTGGTGGCTGATGGGGACCAGACACATGGGAATTATTCCCTTCACAGAATCGGCGAACACGTTCCCTGGTTGCTGCACGTCTTTTCTCTGCCTTCTGGGCTGGATCCATATATTCGCAATTTCTAGTTTTCTGTATCCATTTTGTCAGATACCTTAGACTTGATAGATCAGAATTAGTACTTAAAGATTGAAGGATACCTTGTAAGAGAGGGGTTTCCGAAGGTATGGTACAGAGGGTATGAAAATCGGTATTTGGAGATTATGGAATAAGAATATAGAAGAAAGTGGAAGTTTGATGATATGAAAGGTAGCAGATGGAAAACAGATGGTGATCAGAGCTTTTAAAAAATAAATTCATAAATATCTGCAACAAGGCTCTATTCACCAATTCTATGAACAGCAATCATTATTTCTCACTCATTGTTCTATCTTCTTAGTGTTTTCTTAATTGTAGAGGGGCTAGGGCAGCCCTTTTGAAGGTGTTACACTTGGCGTCACAACCAAAATTGTCACTTTTTGTGTCAGAAAGTTGGTACAGAGTTTAGTCTTCCGGAACCATACTTTTATTTGAAAATTTTGCATCGCCAAGTGCAGAATATATATTAGAACATTACAATAGCTACAGCATAAAAAACACTTCGCCGAGCGAGCTATATACCACGCATAACGTCTGAAAATAGCCTCTGGACAGCAGACAAGACAGTTCGCATAATCGAATAGTTGGAAGAACCACAGAACCTACGGAAAACTTATAAGGGCTCAGGGGTGTCAAAGAGGCAAATTGTGAGAGAGATTGTGATCCGAATTCCAACCAAAGTTGAGGTGAATGTTGGTTATAAGTATGACAATTTATTGAAGTCAAACTGGGCAGCTGTCAAACTTAACAGTCAATCAGGATGGGGATTGACTGTGGAGGATTTGGATCATGGGAAGAAAACACTTTGCGGTAAGTCATAGTTTAGTTTTTTATGATTTCAGATTTCCAACGTATTTTAGATATAAATATTAAACTAAAGAACATAAACTAATGATATCAAATTATGTACTGAGAAACTTCTCTCACATTTTGCATTTTTTTTCCAACTTGACGCAATTCTCAGGGAAAAGCCTAATGTTCACCCTCCTGCTCTCTTTGACTCTGGTCAGAGTGAACATATACCAGCGTTAGAAGTGGAGCAATTGATAAATGTAATGAAAGATAAAGAGGTGGAAGACTTACTAAGTGCTGATGTGGATGAAGAAGAGGGGAGTGAAGAAGAAATAACATTCTGGAGTCAGGATGAAATTGTGAGGAAGGGGAAGGACATGGAATATATAAAGGGAAGGAAGCTATGGAAGAGATTAGCCAATACCAGCATCGAGATTTGTCTGTAGTTGGAAGGCATTCGGGAGAGCAGGAATTCCTATCACAATAGTCAGCAATGGACAATATCGAGGATAGTGATTACGGCAAAGATGATGAGCGTGAGGAGAGGGAAGAAGAAAGAAGCAATCGATATCTACAAGATGAAGAACGAAATAGTTCCACCATTACCGGACATCTACCACCATCCATTCTCGAATCTGAATGGTCATATAACGAGCAAGGAGAAACTAGATACAAGGGCGTAGGTCTTAGGATAATAACAGGAAGGTTCAGAGGAGGAAGAAGGCAAGCCAAGAGTGGTAGGAATAGTGGAGTTAGGAATGCAGAACAAGAGAAGGAACCACTTACAATAACTTCCGCAATACGTGGACGAGAAAAGCAACGGCTTCCCCAATGGATCAATGAGGAGGACGATGAGGATTTAGGAGGAACTATAGCAAGAGCATCAAAGAAGAAGAGAGGATGTGGTGGAGCCCTTGTAGATACTGTTAGTGTTTTAGCATCAAGCAGGACAGAGGGGGAGGAAAGGAAGTTCGATTTTTTAAACTGTCATTTATTACAGCAAGGAGAATTACGACGTGAGGAGTTAGAAGTTGAACAACAAAAATTGGCCCTTAAGAAAGAGAAGGCAAATGCAGAGCAAAAGAGGACTGAACTGTTGATATTACAATTACAAGCATCAATGGAACTGAAGCAATCTGGGCAGGATCATGGCCAACCTGCGAAGAGCAATCCCCCGGTTAACTCTTCTGCTTCCTAGTCTTGTATATTTCTTCTATTACTCTATTACGATGTCTCTTCAATTCATTTCCTTTTCCCCTTTCTACTCCTTCCTCCCTTACCTTATTCCTTCTTTCCATTTTGTTTTCGACCTACCTTTCTTCTTTCTTCTTCCCTTTCGTTCTTTCTACACATCTCGCTCTCCTTTCACTTTTTCCCTTTTACCTCTATGCCCTCTAGTCCTTTATCTCTTCTCCTTTCCACCTTCCTATCCCACTTGTTCTTTCTCTTTCATCTTTTTCAGTCCTTGACACTTTTCCTTTTATCACCTCTTTCTTTCTTCACGTAATAGTTTTTATAGCTCTCCCTCTATTTTATTTTTTTCCTATTCCGTTTCCTTTCCTCCCTTTCTGTTTACTCATTTCTACCTCTCTTTCTTTTCACACTTTTTATCATCTTATTTTTAACACCTTCCCTTCCTTTTTCTTCTTCCTTATTCCTTTATTCTTTATTTTGATAAATTTTCTTCATTTGAGCCTGTACCAGCTAAAACCTGACTATTGTACCTTAACCACAGAAAATTTAATTTCATCTGGCCATATAGCTAGCCACATAGAGCATATATGGAATAGCTCAAAAAATAAGTTTCATCAACCAATCACCTCTAAAAGTCAATTTATGTACTAAAGTTCTAAAATTTGTAATATTAACTTTTTACCATGTAAAATAACTTTAACTTTCTAGGTTCATATGAGATGAATAAGTAGACCAAAAAGTATAGTGGTTATTGAGCTATTTGAGTTTTAAGTTTCATAGTTATTTCTGTAAGTTCAAGTTGTTGCAACCTAGTACTGGTGCAACTAAGATGTCTTGCTTAGATAAGTATATTTTGACTCCTGTGAAATAACACTGATAAATATTCTAGCCAAGATTTTGTGATATCTAATTCACTTCTACTATATTGGATAATCTGTATACTGTTTTCCTATCCCTAATTTTTGAATCTTTACTATAACTATCCCTTTTATCCTATCACTATTTTTTCTAACAAAACCCCCTTATTTACACAATCCATTCACTCTATCTAGGTTTAACAATAAATCCAACTTTCAGAATATCTGCAATTTCATTTTCACCAGAAGACATAGGTTTGATCTCTGATTTAGAACTTTCAGAGCGGAATTTAGTACTAGGGAAGAGGAATCAGAATATGAAACTGAATTTGAAGATGGTATCATTGATAGTAAGTAATTCAAAAGCTAATTGATTCTCTTAAGTAGTAAATAGAGTTGAGATATAACTATATTATTGAAACTGATATACAGGAATTACTAAATATAGGCAATGATGATACAAATTCAAGTCAAGTACAAATTGAAGGCCAAGTAAACAATAATTTTAAAAATATTAAGGAATTTCTTCCACATTTATCAAAGATTGATACAAGCTGTTCATGCAAGGAATAATGCTCAAAGAAAGCATGATATTCCCAATGGCTAAGTTGGATGGAAACTAATGTTACAATGCCTGTAAAACAAAGAAATCTTTTAGCTAGTACATTGATTGCAAGGACAATGATTATTGCTAAACCACTGGGAAATAGGGGGTAAAGCAAGCGGTCCTTCTTGGAGATGGCAAATGGTGAACGAGATATGACAAGACTTATACAGAAGACTTACTACGTAATCCCCTTTATATGGCGTGTTTGTTGTACCTTCTTTTACTGGTACTGGATGCTTGAGAAAGCTCAAATACGTGTCTTACTTAGAAATCTTAAAACAGGTAAGTCCATAGTCCCTCCTATACATAAGAATTCCAGTAAAAAGCCTGGCAATTCATTATCAAAGAGTACAAATGAGCGACTTGAAAGCTTCTTAGTACAATTGGAGAAAGATTATGGAAAGCCTATAGCAACACGAGCCTATAAGAGAAGTATCCAGAATGGAACTATTATTACAAGAGTGGAACTTGATAATAAAATCCTTCTACCATCTTTTTTATCGTTCCGGATTCTACATTCTCAGCTTAATCAATAGTATACAGAGCTTCCTATTTCCCTTACAAGTTTCATCCACTTATAGGAATGGTAGTCCAATATTTCAAAATATGAATATCAGGTCACCAGCCAAAGATATATGTGATTACTATACCATCTTGAAAGGGAAACTCAAGAACAAGGATGGGAAAAACAATTCACCAATTGCAGAAATTAATAGCTCAAGCTTCGTAGAAGCACAAGATGCTCTGGAACAGCATGGAATTGAGGACAGACTATGTCGTGACTTCTATGAAGCAACTATCCTACCAGCAACTACCTATCCAGAGGATACTACATATTATATATTTGACTTCCAACAAGTTATTGAAATCTCCAAGCTTCCTCAGCAGCCAAGCCAACGTTACTCTTTGTCCCCCTTCAAAATGTATTCTTTTAGACTAGTTGATGAAAATAAACTTTAAAATAAGCACTACCATATGGTCTATACTGAGGGACAGTAGCCGAATGGGCTAAATCAAGTAGTATCACTACTTCATTATTACTTCACCTCAGGAGGTAAGTGTAAACAACATGTTTATCTGTGGGCTGACAACTGTGGTGGCCAGAATAAAAATAAAACAATGACTGCATATTTGTATTGGCTGGTACAACATAGTTGGACTTATAGTCTTGAACTATGTTTTCAACTAAAAGGACATAATAGAAACACAGTAGATCGTGGATTTGGTACAGCTAAGTATAAGGCATCAAGGCAGGATATTTGGACACCAGGAGATTATAGCAGGGCAGTTGCATCTAGTACAAGCAATGAGGTTATTCAGCCTATAAACCTTTTTGAGGTAAGTGCAGATGAAGGAGTATTTTTCAATAGGGAAGAAACGTTAAGTAAGCTGTTCAAGCCATTGAAAGGAATCCAAGTATTTCATAAGTTTTTATTCCTAAAAGAATTTCCTGGAACTGTTATGGCCAAGAAATTGCCTTTCAGTGAGTAGCAGAGGTTTGATCATATAAATACAGGAATTTCCTCGCAAGAGATTTGCACTACATTTTCAAAGGAACTACGACAATTTGGCTTGAAAGCAGAAAAGAGGTTTGACATGTGGAGTAAGTACAGTTCTTTTTTTTTATTATTTATTTAATTCAGTTTTTATTCATGTTCAAGGTACAGAATCTACATGCAGCGCTAGCTATGGCAGTAAACAAACCTCCTCCCCTGCCCTGACCCCTGAAATCTATGGAAAAACTGTAAGGGAAGCCTGACCTAACCGTTGTAAAAAACCATCCTAACAAGCCGCCATGCAGTAATCACTACCAGAGAGCCAACAAAACCATTATGAAAACAACTCCAAGCCCCAACAGTGAACCAACTAAATGCAACAAAAGAGAACTCGAAACAAGAAAACCCCAACACCTAAGACCGAAGTAAAACCAAAAGCCTAGGTACCAGACACACATAGTTCCAGCTCCCATAATAAGCCGGAAGGGGCACAAAGTAGGAAGACATTCCTGGGGGCATATAGCCCGGCTCCGAGGGTGGAAAGGGGCGCCCTCAGAAGAGGAACCTAAAGAAGCGAGGCCAGCTTGTAGCAGGGCCCAGTGCCAAGTCCAGAGGACGGAGTGTCAGCCTGGTGGTGGTAGTAAGGTACCAGCTTAGGGGGGGCAGTAAGGTGCTAGCTAGGTGAGCAGTAGGGTACCTGGCAATCAACCGTCAGCAGGTGAGGATAGAGGAGGGGTAGACTCAAGGACCAATGAAATCGTGTGCGTGGCCATCTAGGCAGTTCTCATCAAAGTGAGTGTGGGGGAATCGACCATCAGATGCCAAAACAACTGTAGGCCGGTAGAATGTTTCCCCCCTACTGCAACCCTGTCTCCCAGCCATATAGGGAGGTCAGATGGAATTCTCGACCATGCAAATGTTAAGCGAGGCAGAGCAAAAGGCTAGGCGAGGTAAAACAAAAGCGGGGAAAGGAGCGGAACCATCAACAAAGATGGCAACAGAGAATAGGGGAAACTCAAAGGGGTAGACCCTAATGAGCATGGAGAGGAGGGAATAATTAAGACAAATCTCCACCACCTGGCATGGCCAAAGGGTGAGGTTGAGTCGAAACGAAAGTAGTAATGATTTCTCGTGGTGTTGAGATTTCAATCGCCAGGTGTGTAGAGGAGACGGAGGATATTTTTTTTTTTTTTTATTAAATCCGTGGTTTTATTCGTACTAAGTACAGGAAAATCCTGGCATTCACCCTGAGGTATGGCCTAAAAACCCCCATAACATAAGAAACTTCGCCTCCCCCATAAAATAACAAATAACAATAGAAACACTATCATAAACATCAAGTCATTAGCCCCAGGGCAAAAATTCAAAATCCGGACCTCGGGTCCGAGTCTCTCGTAAACGGAAAAATTCCCAACCTAACTGGAAAGTTCAACCTATTCTGCGTTACAAAGGAAACAAAACCCTTCATCAAGGCTTTCCCTTTATCCCCTCTTTCCCATAGGGCTGAGCCTGGGCTTATGTCAAACATCCCCTGATCTACCCCTCCCTTTGGCCGAGCCAGGCTGGGGCAAACAGTAATAACATGTTCGAAGGTCTGAACTGACTGTAGACATAGGTCACAAGTCGGATCCTGGTCCTGGCTGGACCAGCTTGCCTGCCCTCTTAGATAGCTCTTGTTCGATCTCATCTGGTGTATCCTACCGGCCTGGAATTTCGGAAGCGTCATGAAAGTCCAGCAATCACGGTACGGTGGTCGATATGTATAGTACTCCGAGTATGCCTCCTGTACCCATCTCTTATGTACCTCTTTCCTAACCCACTCCCTGGCCTCGATATACGCCTTCGCGGCGTCCTCTTGAACAATTGCGAGTCGGTTTGGCTTTACCGGAAAGGGCCTTGACTGATATATCCCAGCAGCTGTAGCCCCTATTTCATCAATGGGGAGCCGGACTTGGACCGAGGTGGTAGAAATTGAGTCCCAAACCTTTGGGCGCAGACCGCCACTTCTGTCGAAAGCCTTCCTCCTATTCGTGGGGTATCTGAAGCTGTCTGGGAGCGGAAAACCCCCAGGCAGCATCGCAGTCGCAATGTTATTCCCTGGAATGGCAGATGTTATGCGGACTGCTGCCATTAGGGACGCTTGTAGCAGGTAGAGTCGGACCGGGGCTAAACACGCCTCCGCTGACAACGCCGTCAGGTTGGTAGAGAAGAAGGCGTTGGTTATCCATCTGAGGACACGATT
>QFET01010786.1:22145-41027 GCA_003316355.1 Tuber calosporum | reverse complement strand
TTAGATGGTTGCGTGAAGAGTCCTAACTACAGGTCGCCTAGAGGTCCTTATATAGGCAATCTTCCCTCAACCCAAACCTTGGTGACTCATACCTGTCAGTCACACGACCTCTATGACTCATAGTGTGTCATAGTATGAAATCCATCAGCTGACTCTTCTGAGACAACTGCGCCGCGTGCCAACCAATCATAACTCATAAAATAAGTCATGTGCCCTAAAGTGGTCACATGCGCGAAACCCATGACTCATATTGTGAGTCATGTGCGAAAATCATTACATCATATGACTCACAAATGTTAGTTATGCACACGATCAACCAATCACAATATAACAATGATTGCACAAGTGTGCATCATGTGAAACCCTAAGACTTCTAATGAGTCATAGTGCGAAATATAACAACCTTGTGACTCATAACTATGAGTCATGTGAAATCCTGCTTCGCTTAGTCACCAATCGTGAAATTATCTCCTCTCTCCCTTAAGCCTGAGTCCCTTCAGGCTTAACATCCCATCTTCCTCAGGCTTTCTCCAAACCTGTGCAATTCCTTTTTCAATTTCCGAACTTGATCTTCGGCCGACTGGTAGTTCCTCCGGACTTCCTCTAAGGTGGTGTGTGCCGCCCTAATAGTCCGGTCCCGGTCATCAATCATTCTCTGATATGTCCGCATATCAGTTCTATGTGCCTCGATTGTGGCTTCAGCGGTATCAAGTTGTTCTTGTAGCCCTTGCAACTGTCGTTGCAAACTCTCTTCGTCGAGGATTGTCTCGATTTTGTCGTGTCTGTGAGTACGACAAGTGTCCTTGAAACAGTGTTTCCAGGATGTCTCCTTGTGTGGTTGTTGCGGTTTGCGCAACTTGAGCTGTCGTGGAAACTAATTGCTTCCTTTCTTATTGCGTAAATGAGTGTTGCAGTAATCATCGTAGCAGGCAGTCCACGAAAGAAAGTTGTGTGCTGCCTTCTTTTCCCTTTCTTCCTGAGTAGCGTATGGCGGGCTGGTTGGTGTAGTAGCCCTGGGGCTATCGCCCCAGCCTTCGTCTGGACCCAAAGGCGTTGAGTCTTGCCTCGTGGGTTCGATTTTGACTGTACCCCACTCGGGGTTTTCTAGGGTACTACTGATGGAAACGTTCAATGGCGATGCAGGCATTGTTGAAGTTCTCCGCAGGGTACCAAGTTTTATCCTGTTCAGGTGAGTAGCTGGTCTACTTGGCTCTGTATTGTAGGCGTTTTCAGTGTATCCATGAATCAATGATTTCTTCGAGTTCGTACTGGCTTTCTCCTTCTATCTCGATTGGAGGTGGTGGTGATTGCTTTTGTGAGGGAAACTGATTGTCTTGGTATGGTTCGAGGAGTGAGATGTGGAAGGTGTTGTGGACCTTTATCTGTTGGGGCAAGGCCAATTTATAGGCACTTGTGCCCAACTTCGTAAGGATCTGGAATGGTCCGATTTTCTTGTAATTCAGCTTCCTGCATGGTCTTGTGGTCCTAATATTCATTAGCAGTAACCAGACTATATCGCCTGACTGGAGATTCAGATCGGGTTTTCTGTGTTGATCGTAGTTTTCTTTTTGTCGTAATTGTGCACAGACCATTTCCTGACGTAGGATACTGTACAGCTGACCCATCTCTTCCTTTGCCGTGGTTTCCTTTGGTATCATGTGGCCTATTGCCTCAAGTTCCGGATGTTGTCCGTAGTTTGGGTAGAAGGGTGTGGTCTTAATAGTTTCCTGTCTTCCATTGTTCTATGCAAATTCCGCTAATGGTAGTAATTCTGCCCAGTTATCTTGCTCATAGTTGACATAGGCCCTTAGGTATTGTTCCAGTATTCCGTTCGTCCTTTCGGTTTATCCGTCCGTTTGTGGATGAAAGGCGGTGCTCATTCTTCGTTCAATTCCAAGGGATTTTGTAGTCTCTTTCCACAAGTCTGATGTAAATAGCGTTCCTCTATCGGTGATGATATCTTCTGGTAGTCCATGGAGTCAGAATATTTCCCGTAAGAATATCTGGACAAATTCTTTGGTGTTCATATCCTTGTTGCAGGGTATGAAATGGCTCATTTTTGTCAAGCGGTCAATGACCACCAGGATGGCGTCATAATCGTCTGATTTCGGCAGGTCTGTGATGAAGTCCACTGCTATCGATTTCCGCGGTTAGTGTTGTGCCTCGTTCGGTTGTAGTAGTCCGTAGGGTGCGTGCCTTATCGCTCTCGTCCTTTGGCATGTATCTCAATTCTTGACATATCTCTTCATGTCCTCTCGCATCTTTGGCCAATAATATTGTCAGGATAGTAATTCCGTAGTTTTGCTGGTTCCACCATGCCCAACTGCTGGGTTATCGTGATTTTGTCGCATGACTAGGGTTCTGTTCTCTTTGTGTTCTGGTACCCAAATCTTTCCTTGATGCCATAGGCATCCTTCCTTCCATTCACATGCCCCTAGAGCCTCACCTTTCATTTCTTTCTCTCCTTTCCTCAGGGCTTCCTGTGTTGCTCTTATCGGTCTGTCTTTCGTGCTTGCTTCTCTGATGGCAAAATCTTTAGCGACAAACTTGACCACTTCCAGGGATTTGAAGTATTGTTCTTTTGCGAGTAGGATCCTTTGTTTTTGTTGGATCCTCTCGTCGTTCTTTTTCGGGGCATCTCCTGCTCTCCTTGTGAGGGCATCTGGTTTGCCCCCTTCCTTCCCGGGTCGGTATTGTATTTTGATATCGTATTGACTGATGGTCTCGCTCCATCTGATTTGTCTGTCGTTGAGCTCTTTTGTCGTGGTAAATGGTACCAGGTTCTTATGGTCAGTGAGGACCAGGACCTGGTGTCTGCTTCCTTTTGCATATCTTCTCCATTCTTTCAAGGCTTGGACAATGGCTAAGAGCTCTTTGTCGTAGATATCCTAGTTGCATTCCGCGGGCGTCATTGTTTTTGACCGGTATGCCACTGGCCTCCATTTTCCATCGCTCCCCTTCTGTGATAGAATGCCTGAGCATACATATTTTGAAGCGTCGGTCTCGATCATGATTTCCTTGGTTGGATCGTAGTTTACCAGTAGTGGGGCTGAAGTAAGTCGCCTACGCAATTCATCGAATGCTTTTTGTTGGTTCTCGGTCCAGTTCCATTTGCAGTCCTTCTTCGTCACTTGATAGAGTGGTTTAGCTATACGGCTAAAGCCTTCTATGAATCGTCGATAGAAGTTGCAGAATCCCATAAAGCACTGTATTCCTTTCTTGCTTTCGGGTGGTTTCCATTCCCATATTGCTTTTGTTTTGATAGGATCAACACTGACTCCTTCCTGGTCGATGATAAAGCCTAGGTATTTGGTTCGTTCCTTGTGAAATTCACACTTCGATGGCTTCAGTGTTAGCCCTTCTTTCTTCAAGGCTTCCATAATCATCCTGACATGGGTTCGGTGTTGTTCCAGGTTTTCTGAATATATCAGAATATCATCTAAATAGACGATACACCAGATATCCAGAAACCTGCTGAGAATCCTATTGACCCATTGCTGAAACGCTGCAGGTGCATTTTTGAGTCTGAATGGCATGACCGTATATTCGTATATGCTGTATTTAGTGGTAAAGGTTGTTTTCCATTCGTCCCCGTGTTTGATTCTGATATTGTGGTATGCGTTTTGGATGTCTGGTTTAGTAAAGACCTCGGCTCCTCTAGGCCTATCGAGGGCTTCTCCAATCATTGGTAGGGGATATCGGTCCCGTTTGGTGACTTCGTTGAGCCCTCGGTAGTCCACGCATAGCCCTAGCTTGCCGTCTTTCTTCTTAACAAACAGGATCGGTGATCCCTCATTTGCATAAGAGTCTTGAATCCAGCCCCGGTTCTTGTTGACCCTGATGTATTCTCTTAGTTCCTCCAGCTCTTTTTCACCCAATGGGTATAGCTTTCTTGCTGGTACTGTTTCTCCTTTCTTGGGGTTGATGTCCAAGTCAACCTTTGGTCGGTGGGGTGGTAGCCGAGTTTCTTCCTCTTCCTTGAACATGTCTAGGTACTGGTGGTATTCCCTTGGCACAATGTTTCTGGTTTTATCTTTTTCTTCTCCTTTTTTGGCGTTGATAGCCAATTCGGTGCTGACATTGATCCGTTCGATCCTGGTAGGCTCGTTTGTCTTATAATCCCACTTGAGGATAACTGTTACTTCGCCTCTTCGGTAGAACTTGCCGAATGACGTAGCGGAGATCTCGTTGATCTCAATCTTTTGGCCTTTTGGGTGGTCCGTACTTCCAAACCCTGCTGCGCCTCTCATAGTAGGAGCCACTTGTTCCACTTCTTCACATTGTCCTATGACAATCTTTTCGCATATCAACTGTGTGATGCGGTCTCACGGCTCAACTGTGTAACTGTCCTTTCCCAGGTTGACCAGGACCACCATGACTTCACCTGTGTAGTCGGCATCAATTACTCCCGCATTGACAGTAAGCTGGTGTTTGACTGCCAATCCGCTGCGTGGAGCCACCCGCCCATAGGTGCCTTCTGGTAGTCCTATAGGTATCCCGGTATTGACGATTCCTTGTTCTTTTGCCGTTATCGTAATTCTCTCGTCTGCATGCAAGTCATGTCCTGCAGTCTTGGCTGACCCCTGGGTAGGGAGTGTGGCCGTATTGCTCAATCTTTGGATTTTGATATTCTGTATATCCTTGGTCTGGATCGTGGAGAACTGTATCTCCAAGTTCTCTTCCATAGCTTCCGATTCAGGGACTAAGTCCACTGCTGGTGAGCTTTCGAGACATACTCTGGTACACCACTCGCTATCAAAGGTGATCTTGTAGTTTTCCCAATCTATCTTGGGGTTGTGTCTTCTTAACCATGGCAGACCTAACACTGCCTCATGGTTGGGTAGATCTGCGATTTGGAAGGTTGCCACTTCTCTATGGCTGCCGATGTCCATAGGTACTTCCGCTATGTGGGTAATTGGTCCCATAGCGCTTGGCTCCCCGTCCGCAAGGTAGATTTCCCGTATTTCTTTCGCTTTCTTTGTTCGTATGCCGTGTTTGTTGCTGAATTCCTTGTCAATAAAGTTTTCTGTAGCGCCCGAGTCAATCATGCCGTTGATGATTACTGTCTTGTCCTTGCCATGTTAGCGCATTTTGACCATGGCATGGTCTTTTTCTTGTTCCAATGTTTGCGTGTTTGTAAGTGCTATGTAGATGTTACCGATTCCGATGGTTTTGGTTATGTTGTCCTACAGCCCATCTCTTACTGGGGACTCTCTTCTTTTCCCGACTCTTCTGGTGTTTCTCTGATCTCCATTTCGTGTAGGTTGGTTCGTGGTTTCCAGCGATTATTGTTGGTCTTGCTGTTAAACTGCCTAGTATTGTCCTTCTCATTTCTTGCATTACGGCAATTACTGAATCAGTGCCCAGGTCTGGCGTATCCTAGGCATAGGTTGTTGTCCCTTCTTCTTGTGAATTCTGCTCGTGAGAGGTTTAGTCGTGGACGCCTTCTGGTAGCATCCAGGTCCATTGGGTCGCCTCGGGTTTCCATATTGTTGCCCGACTTCCAGGTTCCGTTATTGTGCCTGGGTGTTTCTTGTTGTTGGATAAAGGTACTGTTGTTTCCTTGAAGGTGCTTGATCATGTTGATCCGGTTTTCTTTTTCGATTGCCCTGGCTGCAAGGGCATTGACATTTGCCGCTACCATGTGGTCCGCTGCCCATGCGTCCTGGAGCGTTCGGTTAATTCGTTTAAGGAATTGGCGTCTTAGTATACCATTATCCTCATTCGCCTCTGTAGCTGTGAGGCGAAAGTCATTCCAGTATTCCGTGACTAGTTCCTTGCCTTGCCTCAGCCGGTCAAGTTTTGTCCTAGCTGCATTTTCTGCATCTACATCTCTAAACTGGTCTTTGAGGGTTGTAGTGAAATCTTCATATGTAGTCCAGGTCTCCGGCTTGCATCCTTCTGCAAATGAGGTTATCCAGCTTGCTGCTGCATCCCTTAACAAGCTCTTGACGTAGGTGATGCGTTCCGTATGTCGTGTTTCTTGTGTCGCTTCAAAGTATAATTGGCATTGGACTAAGAAGGTTCGTAGTTTGGTCCTTGTTCCATGGAAGGTAGTGGATTTCTCGACCTTGATCCAGTTGTTGGTTGTTTCTCGCTGGTTGTTTATCAGAGTCAGGATATCTTGGAACTGTGCAGTTGTAAATTCTGCTAGTTGGATTCCTGATCCACCACCGGCAGTTGCTGGTCCCGGGACTGACATCCTTTCTGGACTTGGGGTTTCGGGTTCCAGAGATCCTGTTGGTGAGGCAGGCTCAGGTGTCACCGGACTTGTGGTTCTTTGTGACTGGGTTTTGGATAGATTAGTGCTGATTCCTTCTTCAAGTGCCAGGCCAAGTGTTGAGGTATCGATTTCTCCCTCAGTAAGGTCGATGTCGTTGTCCATAGAGTCTGCCGTTTTGTAGTTAGGTGTTGCTTAGGTGACGCAACCAAATGTTACGATCCTATGCGGTAAGCTGGTTTTGCAACGGGTAACTACTTCTCTTTTGGTTGGATGAATATGACCGGGCCGTTGGTATAGTCCGGTATGGGGCGGGGCGCTAATCTCAACCACCAGGGTAGGAGTACTATTGCAACGAGTAGTACTAGGCGGATTTCCACTATTGCTCTTAGGCCTATGCCTACGTTGTCTTGCTAGCTGAACCCTATGGTTCCTATCGCACAACGCCAATAGGGGAATGGAACGGTAAAGAGTTAAAGTAATTGTATAGGAAAGAACTTAGATGGTTGCGTGAAGAGTCCTAACTACAGGTCGCCTAGAGGTTCTTATATAGGCACTCTTCCCTCAACCCTAACCTTGGTGACTCATACCTGTCAGTCACACGACCTCTATGACTCATAGTGAGTCATAGTATGAAATCCATCAGCTGACTCTTCTGAGTCAACTGCGCTGCGTGCCAACCAATCATAACTTATAAAATAAGTCATGTGCCCTAAAGTGGTCACATGCGCGAAACCCATGACTCATAGTGTGAGACCCTATAACTTCTAATGAGTCATAGTGCGAAATATAACAACCTTGTGACTCATAACTATGAGTCATGCCAAATCCTGCTTTGCTTAGTCACTAATCATGACATTCGTATACTATATCATGTTATGGAAAGATTATTTGGAAAATTTTGGCTATTGCACAGGCACTGATGGAAGAATTTTCACAATGGTGCTATAATCTTCTTGTATTACTCATGGGGTTCTAATTGCCAAGTGTCATTTTGCTGATTGGTCTAAGGTGTCAGCCAATCGCACCAAGTTCGCCAGACTTACCCACGACCCCCAGCACAGATCTTCTTGATATTCAGATTTGGTTTAGTTGATTACGAACCCCCTGTTCGCCACCCGTCCAGTTTCGCCATGCCCCCGGTGGAGACTGTACTATCTACAGGTGAAGGAAATATTCCCCTAAGGCCTGTCGCAGTATTGGGGAGTATCTAAATGGTCAGAGAGTATTGTGTCATTGCTGATTTATTGATCTGTACTGATCGAATTTCTCCTGGTCCGAAAATCCCCGTTTTACACCTCTCCCAGGTCTCTCCACCCACCTCGGTGTCTAAGACTCTTAGGCTAACCGAAAATAACCTGTTTTCCTACCACCTAGGTCTCCATGCGCAAACTCTCTATTGATACACAAATTGATATTGGACTATAGAGTGATGTTGAACTGATGGGCACTCTTCAAAACATGCAATGGTGCGGAACCTGCCAAGCTTGTGAAGTTGTGGCAACCAGCCACAGCACCGGCACCAGCATATTAGAGAATCAACTTTGTATTATATATCACCCCCAATAATATACCACTTAGTTCAGAAGATAATGTATTCATAGACAAGGCTATTGTGAGCGAGAAACCGAGGCAAACCACATTCTCCTAGCATCCCCAGTTAAATGTGGCTTCCGTTTGAGAGAGGATGGTTTATCGTAAGAGCGATAGAGTACTTTTGAAAAACTTTCCTTAAGAAGCCTAGTTCGGTCGCGGCTCAACCTTCCCCATGTCTCGGCTCCTCAACCACCTGATCAAAGTTCGAGCCTCCACTACTCCCTGTCTTCGTCTCTTCAACTATAACTATTTGTGACCGTCTTTACGACTTGGGTATAAAGCTCCCCATCTGACCATTACCTTACAAAAAACATCGACCAACGGCCCATCCTATTTTGCAGCAGTGTCAGCAAACAATTCCCCGAACGACCGAATCACTGCACGAAAAGGAGAAGAGGTCTTCAGTCATGCTTTCGGGGATCCTGCTGTTCAACCAAAAGGGCGAGAACTTGATCTTTCGTCAGTTCCGGAATGACTGTAGAGTGGTTCTTTCGTCTGGGTTTGTTACCCCCCCAAGGTTGAGGCTAATGGGAATGTGTGTGAAATAAGGTCGGCCACGGTTATCGGATGTCTTTCGGATTCAGGTCATTTCTAATGCTCAGGTGCGCTCACCAATACTTACCCTGGGGTCGACAACATTCTCCCATGTCAAGCACGAGAACATATACTTGGTTGCCGTCACAAAAAGCAACGCCAATGCAGCGCTAGTCTTCGAGTTTCTGTATCGGCTCATCGCACTGGGGAAGAGCTACTTTGGAAAATTCGATGAGGAGGCTGTGAAGAATAACTTCGTGCTCATTTATGAGCTTCTTGATGGTATGTTGGATCTTGGAGGAGCTTGGACAGCTCTGATGGCAAATGAGGGGAAGGGGTTGTGTTTGGACGAACTGCTAAGAGCTGAGCATTAACACAGAGATCTTGGATTTTGGCTACCCGCAGAATACGGAGACTGACACGTTGAAGATGTATATCACAACAGAGGGGGTAAAGACGGAGAGGGCAATCGTATGTATAAGTATCTCTAGATTTGCAATTGTAACTCCGGGCTAATCACGACGGACCGCAGGAGGATTCCACCAGAATTACTATGCAAGCCACAGGCGCGTTGTCGTGGAGGAGAGCAGATGTGAAGTATAGGAAAAATGAAGCTTTTGTAGATGTGATAGAAGATGTGAACCTGTTAATGAGCGCGGGAGGTGAGTTGCTTTCCCAAAGCCTGTGCTTAGATTCACACTCATTCCGCAGGAACCGTGTTACGAGCCGATGTCTCTGGTCAAATTATCATGCGCGCTTACCTATCTGGGACCCCCGAATGTAAATTCGGACTCAATGATCGTCTCCTTCTAGACGGTGATGGGCTCACGCGACCATCAGGAAATAAGTCTGGCACAAAAGCCACTAGGGCAGCGGCGGGATCTGTGACGTTAGAGGATTGCCAATTTCACCAATGTGTAAAGCTCGGCAAGTTCGACACGGACCGAATCATCTCGTTTGTTCCCCCGGACGGCGAATTCGAGTTGATGAGGTACCGGGCTACGGAGAACGTCAATCTTCCCTTTAGAGTTCATGCGATCGTAAACGAGATTGGCAAGACCAAGGTCGAGTATCAAGTTGCTATCCGTGCTAATTACGGGACGAAGCTGTTCGCTACGAATGTGGTCGTGAGGGTGCCTACGCCATTGAACACCGCCGGAATACAAACTAGGTCCTCACAGGGGAAAGCCAAATATGAGCCCTCCGAGAATCATATTGTCTGGAAGTAATCTCTCCCTCCTTATATTACCTCCGTTCCCTGGTCCTTTCTCTCTGGCTCCGCCACCCCCGCAATATATCTGACATGGAGAAACACAGAATTCCTAGATTTACAGGTCAGGCGGAATACGTGCTCAGTGCAGATGCGACACTGACATCCATGACGAACCAGAAGGCCTGGTCGAGACCACCGTTGTCGCTGTCCTTCAGTCTGCTGATGTTCACTAGCTCTGGCTTGTTGGTGCGCTACCTCAAAGTGTTCGAGAAGAGTAATTACTCCAGTGTCAAGTGGGTCAGATACATGACGAGAGCTGGATCTTATGAAATAAGGTGTGTGACTTACCACCCTTCTCCCCTTCCTGCTTCCTCTCCTTTGATGGTACCTCAATCCCTTCCACAAATTACCCGCACACCACACCACACGACGCAGGGATTAAAGATTTGTATGGCAAATTACCTGCGCGCGTACAGTATGAGCGCCCATACTAAATTCAGACTCAAATGTTCGGGTACTTCACACCGGATACTTTGACTTGACGTTACGCGCTAGCTTGTCTCCCTCATTTGTGTCTCACTCACCAACTACTCTGATATCCGACGTCTGATCTGTTTGTGGCTGTGGTGAAACTAACCTGGGTTCAATTATCAAACTTATAGATTCTGAACCGAAAGCGAAAGCGAAACAAAAAGTGTTTTTTTTTTCTTTTTTTTTTTTTAATTTGAATTTATTTTCTTCTTCTCTTCTCTGACTTCATTCTTCGTTCTTGGTCCTTCCTTCTATGGATTACTCTAATCTTGTGAACCTGCCTCCTGATATATCGTGTGTTTATCTTTTTCCTCAATGTCTTAGCTTTTACTCTACCTCATGGTACCGGTGTACTCGTGTATAGCACTCAATAGTAAGCTCAATTCGGGTCTAGTTTTTGCTGGTAAGGGGATTCTGGGAGAAAGCGAGGGCTCCTTTTTCTTTTTCTTTTTTCCCAACGTGCTTGTAAAAGAAAACCTGCTATAATGTGATGCTTCATATCTTTCTCCCATTTCGCCGGTTCGTTCGTTCTGTCTCCGCCATAAGGAACTTAGCACGGTCTCAGCAACATGACGCGAGACGCAACATCATTGGGGTGTGGCCAGTATGTCCGTTGAAGTTTGAGAACCATGGTATTTTAGGAAGAGTACCGGTAATTGTGAACATCAAACGTTGGTGGCATTTCTTTTTTTCTTCTTTTGTTTTCTTTTCTTTTTTTTAAGCCTTTCCATTCCTCGATTACTCACTCACTCTGCCCTTGGCCGACGTGAGAGCAACCACATGGCCAGGGGAGGAGGGTAAGGATGTGTGGCGGGGGGGAAATTTGAGAATGTAACGTACCGGTACTGCAGTACTGTACCGAGTACCGTACTCGTACAAGTAGCATGGTACTCACTGCAGGCAAGAAGTACCCGAGGACAGGGGTTTGCAAGATGTGTTGCAAAAATTCGGTGGACGCCTGAGCGCCCATACGAACCCACTACCCCTGTTTTTCAGACACTTTTTGCGTATGTACTATACTACTGTACGAGTACATAAAGGAATATCGTAGACTACCAAGGAACGGCGATTCCCTCGTGTTTCCTCCGAACTTGTTGGTGTTGTGATAGCCTAGGGGGTCGGGAACGCCAAAGACAAATAAACGCCAACCGAAAATCCCATGACCCTGACATAATTATACATCTGAGAAATTGAAAAAAGAAAAGTCAAAGAGAAAGACCAAGCCAGTTGCACGGGTAGTATTTGATCCGAATCTAGTGGAATGGCTTTTTCCGTTGCTGTTTGAGTTTCTTGTAGAACTCTTTCTTACCGCTCCTCTTCTTGCTCTGTATCTCCTCGTACTTGTTCTTAAAACGTTTGCGGCTGCTGTCATCAGCCATAACCTCCTCCGCTATTGTCCGCTTCCTCTCCTTATTGCTAAGCCTCGAGGAGAAATAATCGGCGTTTCCTTCTATAATGGTCCCAACCTGGGAATATTCTGGAAAAGTAGAGTTGTCCTTCTTGTAGTGACGGTGGGGGTCAAGGACGCCACGCATCTTGATCAGCTGCAGGTCGCGCTTGAGTTCCGGGGTCAGGTCGGTACGCGGCATACCAAACCACTTCGATCCAGCAGTTCCCTTCTTGTCCTGAATTTAGAGTGGTACGATGTCAGTACAGTGTAATATGACATCATGGTGTATTGACAGCGATCAAAAAAGCGGATACATTTAGAATTGGAAGCCTCAGAGTAACTATGAATAGTAAAGAAAAATCAGGAGTGCAAGCAGGACCGCCAAAACGGTGCCCCATCCTCGCTCAGGTTCTAATGGGAATTCTCATCATAGGCAGATGTTGGGAATGTGGGATGAAATTTGTAGGAATAGGGATGAAAATATTTGATCAAAAAACAGTAATACGGGTTGGGGGGTGGGGTGGGGATAAAAACCTCTTTGAGCCTTTTCTTTGATAACGCTGGATCCACAAGGGGTACTCCTCCTGCAGCTGCTGATGTGTTCGCAAGTTTACGATCAGATGAGGGCACGAGAAGAGAAGGATCCGATATTCTAGAAACTGCGCCTTGGGATTTGATGGGTGCCTTTGGCAAAGAAGCGCCGGGATTGAGCTTTGGGAACCTTTGTACACGTATCAGTCTTCGGTTCCATTGCAGCAAGATATATATGACATTAGAGAAAAAACGATACAAGACAACCATCCACACACCCACACCACCAACGAAGGGTATACGAAAATAGGGTACGTATAATGAAGTATCACAAACGGAAAGGGAAGAAAATAGAAAGAGGTACGAGGCGGGGCAAGGCATAGCAAAGGATAGGACTGGAGAAAAAGCTCACGTTGTCATCAAGGTTTTTCTGCGATTAATAGTAGAGGACGTTGATAATGTTTTAGATGAGGTTTTCATTCTTTCCTCTGCCTCGCTGAGCAGGCGGTTGATTGTTTCATCCGACAGCTCAGCGACATCGTCCCCAAAACCGTCACCGCGGCGGACATGAAATGAGGAAAACAAGCGAGCGGGTGGACCCCCGACCACGTCAATTCTATTTCCTTCTTGCTCTGCTTCTGCTGCTGATTCCTGACAGAGATCAGGGGTTTCTTCTGTTGGCATTGCGGGGAAGGGGGGTGAGAGAGAAGGAGGGTGAAATGAAAAGTTGGAGGGAAAGAGGGGGGAGGAAGTGGGTGAAGCAGTTGAAACGGTACGAAGTACACAACCAACAAACACGAGGAACGGAACGGAACAACAAAAGAAAAAGGAAGGAAAGAAAGAAGGAAAGAAAGAAGGAAAGAAAAAAAGAGCTGATGTTGTGGCTTCTAGGGCATAAGCCGCATAACCTACAACCACCCACTAACCAATATTGGATGAAGAGTAGGACAGAAGCGTGAACGCTAAACCCAAAGAGGGTGAATTAGCCAATGTTTCCGAAATCCGACATGACGTTCCCACAAATTCACCGGATGCGAGTAGAATTCATGTGAGAATGCGGTTCCTGTGCCTTTTCCTTTTCATCCCTTTCTTTCATCATGGTCTTGTCCCTTATTCCCATCATTTTTTTGGGTTTAATCCCCGGCTTGGGTGGAGATGTGGCAGGATCTGTATGATGAGATGATAGGGTATCATAAGAGGCTGAGAGCCGCGTGGGAGATGGTGGCTGGGGGTTGTGCAAAGGAGGATAGGTATCACAATGGTTGACAAGCGGACCTATGAGGCTGAGACGGAGGGAAAAGCTGCACAAGCCTTGCCGCATGCAGACTTTACTGTACATGTACCTTCTGCAAGAACACATCACGCACTGGACAGACTGACTGGCTTAGGGGGGCGTAACTGTGACCTGCGAAGTGAGCGCTGTAAAATTATTATAAAAATAAAAATATAAAAAAATATAAAATTCCCTGGAAATTGTGCACAGAATCTGGTACCGGTGGTAAGCCCTGATATGATTACCCTTTTCCCTTCTCGCTCCGGTTAGTTATCCTCCCGCGATTCACAGTTTCGGTAGAGAAATGGGGTGTTACCAAAGCGTAGCAGAAGGGTAGTATGGTACGTATACGGGTAGGTAGGGTATAAATTTTTGGTATGGCACAGCACGAGTACTCGTGCTGTGTCATGCTGGGAAGAGTGCCAAGGGTTCGAGGGAGAAAAAAATAGTTGAAGGTCGAGAGAAACTGAAGGGAGATTTGCTGTTGCGGTGCCAGTGAGCAGAGAGCGGTTGTGGGGATAGTGCAAAAATTTGATGCTACTTGTATCAACACCACCACCACCACCATAAACCACCATACCAATTCAACAACCTCGTCCAACCCCAATAGTTATTTTTCATTTTATTTTTCTTTGCTATAGGGTGCCGGTGCTACTGCTTGATTGTATTGTGAGAATGTGTGTGAGGAAATGGAGGAGACGAGAGTTATAGATCGGATACATTCCCAAGTTTCTAGCCTGTAACAGATCTCCCTCTGACCTGTAAATTTACCTCAGTTCCAATCACCCACACATTCCCCGGATGCCCAATACCCACCACCGTACTTACTCTCTTACCGTGTTCTTGTGAACTCACCGTCACTGTGCTCCGTACACCCCCCCCCCCCTTCAACCACACATTATCCATCATCATCTCCTCTTCGTTCCCAGGTCTTTCGACTTCCCCCCCCCCCACCAACGGACACCCAACAGGAAGAGAAAAAAAAAAAGAAAGGCTTAACCCTCGTTCGTCAGTGTTTTACTTGACCTCTTGGTGCGTTTTCGACAACCACCAATCTCGCGCAGATCCTGCGCTACATATACTTCGCCCACCAGTTTCATCTATTATATCTACCGCAATTCGTCCTCCTCCCGTCAGCCTTCCACTCATAAATCCGATTCTTGTGTGCTGCAAACACCAAAGACTCACCACCATTCCATTCTAGCCTTGGGCGTCACCATTTTGTCGAAGCAAAATATGGATCAACAATTCCCCTCTGGGGGCTCTCGACACGACCCTTCACAGCCACAACATCAGCAACCCAGTGTTCCCCCATACGACATCTCCGTGATGGGCCATGTCAGTCTAACCCTATTTCATTCTTGAAACAATTATTTGTTTTGACTATTTTCATATCCTTCGTTCTTGAATTGTGTTCAATCTTCACCGCCCCAGTGATGTGTTGCGCGCGGAGAGAGGCTAACGGTTCGGTGGAGTACAGTATGGAGCCAGCGCGGCGCTGGTGGCGTCTTCCTCAGTTCCCGCACCTGATATATACACCGGCCCCTTCTCAAATGTATTTCCTCCTCCAGAAAAACGAAAACTCTATTCCTCACTCTATTCCCTGCTTCAGAACAAACGTATTGATGGATTATCAGGTCTCCCAAGGGCTCCATGGCCATTATCGCGACATTCTCACCACCTATTGGCAGCAGACTATAAATCAACTCGAAAATGAGGAACATGATTATAAACTACACCAGTTACCATTGGCGAGGATAAAGAAGGTTATGAAGGCGGATCCGGAGGTGAAGATGATCTCGGCTGAGGCACCAATACTATTTGCAAAGGGTTGCGACATCTTCATTACAGAGCTTACAATGCGCGCTTGGATACACGCCGAGGAGAATAAACGCCGAACTCTGCAGCGGTCCGATATTGCTTCTGCTCTTGCGAAAAGCGATATGTTTGACTTTCTCATCGATATAGTTCCGCGGGAGGAAGCATCTCATACCAAGCGGTCTGGCGGTGGTGGAGGTGGCGGTCCAAGCCATCAGCAGCAACCTCCACAACCTCCCCAACAGCCCCCTCAACAGCAACCACCCCCTCAACATCCTCCCCAGATGCCCCCACAGGACTATCTTGGACACCCTGGGATGAGTCAGGACCCTGAAAGATATCAGCAGCAGAACTTATACGCTGGAGCGGTACCGCCTCCGGGAGGTTATCCACAACAAATGTATTCGGAAGGAATACCAGTAGATCAGATGTATTATCATCAACAGGTAAGACCATCTCCTCCCCCTCCTCATTCTGTCATTTGTTTCGCAGCTGTCGAGCACGGGACCATTTAGATAACCGATCCCTAATTGTGTTTGTTTATTGGCTCAGCAGATGTATCAACTGCCCAGCCAGCGTGGTCATCTACAAGACCCCCAAGGAGCGGGGGGTAGCAACGAGCAAGGCGATGTAGGAGATGCAGATGCAGAGGGCGAACGGGATTATGAGGTGCCCTAGTTCTCTTTGATCTTCTAACCATCCTCTTTTTTTCTTTTTTTTCTTCTTTTTTTTTTTCCACTGCGTTTTTTTTTTTTCATTCCACCTTCTTTGCCATTCGCTTTTTCCAATTGGTTTGGAGCATGGGTAGTTTTACATACGGTTTACTCCGGGAATTGTTATTTCATTTGTTTGTTTTTAAGGGCTTTTTAGTGGAATCTGGGTGGTTTACTTGAACCATTATGATACTTGCTTTACTACTACTGCCCTGCCACAGGGAAGTTGAGGAGTTTTGACGTCGCTATGGTTGTTTTTTTTTTTTTTTTTTTTTTTTTTTTTTTTTTTTTTTCTATTTTCGATTCTCACCATGACACCCATTTCCTCTGTCTCCCATTCCACACCAATCCCTTCCGTTTCTTATTATTCTCTCTTTTTTTTAAACTACCCAGCCTTTTTTTCCCCTTGGAGGTTGGAGGAACGTGCACGTGACGGAACGGCCAGATACGATTCACGAGACGAACGAAACGGGGACGGGACGGGATATCATTTCTTCCTTGGAAGAAAAAAACGCATTTGTTTGTTTCACCGAAACAGACCCTTTCCTCCTGCACATTACAAGGATCTCTTTTTTCTTCCTCAATTTCTCCTTCTCGAGTAATTGTATTAGCCTCCGCCTTTTTGTCCTCTTGACAAACTTCACCTATTTCTTTGTCACATTTCCTCATTCATCCACCCCCCTTCTCTCCCCTCCCTGTTCCATTTTACATACAACGCACTATAAATACTCACCCGCTCCATAACCTATAATCATTTCTCTCTTGCCTACCTACCCAACCTACAAACAATACTACTCAGCCCTCCCTCCCTCCACCGCTTGTTTCCTCCGTAGCACGAGGAAGTGCTCTCGCTGAAATACTCTCACCCTTCCTGTACCTACCACTTCTTGTCTCCCTCATCCAAACACCCATTTTTCAAAAAAAAAAAAAAAAAAGAGGAAAAAAAGAAACGAGAAAAACAAAAGAGCGCAGAAATTTAAAGAAATGAAACTTTAACTCGATATCCAATTGAATCTATAATCACGTGATCAAATTTGATCCCAACGTCCAACCAGATCGTTTGAAAGCTTAGGAGCCAATTATATGAGAGATTCTTGGTCGGAGGAGAGGAGAGCATTAATTTGGTAAACATGATCACTTTGGAAGGAAAGAGAGAAGAACCTGTGAGCTGGGGGTTGCAGAGGAGAGTAGAGTAAGATTGGTTTGGCCGGATACAGGTACTGTGCCTTTGGAAAGATCTGTGGAGCGGAATAGAGATTGGGGGGGGGGGGGCTTCATAGTGTGGTAATGTAGCGGAAAGTATGAAGGCAGGTATTTGATCAATAGATTTGACAGATATTCATGCGCTATATACCACAATATTTGTGTGTGCGTATTCCACAGTTATGATACTTTACCTCAGTCAAACTATGCAAGAATGGTGCCATATGCCCTACCGTATTGTATCGTACTGGCATCATTAAACTCCACAACCCATCATCATATTAATAAATAAATATCCTCCCCCCGTTTAATACATAAATACAGTAGACCGTGAGCCCTCCCCTCCCCCGGTATATATAAGCAAAACCTACCGAGAAAGTAAACCTCGCTCACTACTTATTATACTTGTCACACCTGCATAATCCACCGCAATGAATGTAATATATATAATCCAATATAAACTTCCTTCCTTCCTTCCTTCCTTCCTTCCTTCCTTCCCCGTTTCCCCGCGGGAACTTACAAGGGAGCGGGGGGGGGGAGCGGTACGTACGCTAACCCTTGCACTTGTAAGCGAAATGGAAAGAAATGGGTTACGGTAATACTGTACAGCTAACTTGAGATATAATTCCGCATTTAGAAGCTATGGAAATAATTTTGTTCTATATTATACTTGTTTGGTCATGTTGCGTCACTCGAAAAATTGCTTACTTGGTTGGTTATATTGTGGTTGGAATGCTTTGTTGTGGGTTTGTGCATGGTTGAAGGATTTTTTGTGTTTTTTGTTTTAAATTTTTCTCGCGGGGGTTTGTGTTGGATGGCTATGTAGGTATCATAGGTAGGTAGGTAGGGTATTATCCGATCCCTAGGGGGAGGAGGCAATGTTGGTTTGACTTGATGGGAATCAATTAATGAATGAATGAATGAATGAATGAATGTGATGCCGTGTTGCGAACGGGTGCGTATTGTTTGGAAATAATGGTGTCGTACCGTATGCATGTTCTATGCTGTGGGTGGTGGTGGTGGTGGTGCTGTGGTATGATGGTGTATGCTAATGCAGTGGATTTATATACTGTACTGCTGTAGGGGGTTCTTTGAGACGTTTCGTGATGGGGGGGTACATGATGTGCAGTTACTTACCGAGCTGCCAACAAGTCGGGAAGCAGAGAGGTAAGTATGCTACCTAAGCACCATTTGCAGCTAGTTTCCAAGGGAGTGCCATACAAGAAGTAAGGCGGTCTAGAATTACCCTTACGCTAGGCTACACAACCCCCGCTGAAGCCTGAAATTCTTCCCCTCTTCTCGGCATATAATAGGCTGCACGGTGCTACACTGTTGCTGTATGGTAAAGTTCATCGAATCACTTCCTTCCTTTCCCCGGCGGTAAGAAGTGCGTTTCCTCACATCCCCACCCTCCTCCCTCCTGCCCCGCATTAGCAGGGTTGACAAGGAACCGCTGGGTATCATAGAGCCTGCCTGCCTTCTAGGGTAGAGATCGTAACTTACTCTGGAGTGGCCATAACTGTTGGGTTGTGGGTAGGTCATACAAAGCATCATGGGGGGTAGGTTAGGAGGGGAGCCAACTGGATAGCTAGCCAATCCCCCCCCCAAGAGGTGTAATTAATATACGATAGTATTGTATTCAACGGCTAGACGGGCTTCCGGGAGGGGGAAGGTATGGTGGGTGTGTGGAGGCAAATCCCCAAGAGTTGAGGTCATGCACCAGCGAGTGGGTTTGGAGATGCCTCGGTTGGGCTTGTCCAAATGATATTCAGTGGTCAGATGCCTTGTAGGTATGGACACGATACGATACGGTGCGATCAGAGGTTAACTAATCCTTTATTGGGGTCTTTTTTTTTTTTT
>QFET01010786.1:0-22136 GCA_003316355.1 Tuber calosporum | reverse complement strand
TTTTTTTTTTTTTTTGAGACTGACGAATCGTAGCATTCACATAGCTCATCGATGAGGTTGGAGAACTGAGCGAGTACGAGCAGTTCACGGAACTCCTATGGTGGGTGGGAATGATGAAAAGGCATCATGTAACGATGGCTAGCTAGCTAACGGATCAATAGGAGTGAGCGAATCGTATATGGTAATTGCGGTGCTGTGCCCAGGGGTTTACCTACTTTCATGGATTACGTTGTCTTCTCCAATGAGAAGTTTGCACCCTGTGGAGGGATTTGATTGGGGCGTTATCCCACAGACGGGTGACCGTTCTTAGAGAGTGGGAGTGTTGGATTTTTTTGGCAAAAAACAAAAGAGATGTTAATTTATGGTTGTAGGTTATGAAATTTACTGTCTTGCCGCCGGTGAAGGAAGGAAGGAAGGAAGGGAGGTGGGAGGGTGGGTGTTTTGTTCTCGTGAGTGGCCTGACGGAATCGAACTTGGCGTGAAGGGACGAAGGGATGGGCATTAATTCATCAAATTGCCCTGGATTGGTGAATTTATCAACGGGTTGGTTGGAGTAAACTGCTGGCGGCTTAGGTGGGGGGGTGTGTGTGGAAATTTTTCGGCGAATGAGTGGTGGACTTTTGTAATGTGGTGGGATTGGATTGGGAGGGTTTGAGCTTTTCTGCATGCGTGGGGGAGGGGCGATCATGGTACTGGCTACTTTGTGAAATGGCTTTAGGTGCTTGGGTAATTCTTTCTTGATACACTGGGGCCTGAGTGTGCTTCTGTGCGGAAGGCAGGGGGACGAATCATAGGCAGTCACTCGGGTAATGTGGCTGTTGGGAGCACTAGGGTGTGTGTGGGGGAGGAAAATGGTCGCCCATCGCTCTGGTCTGGTCTCATCCTCCTGGGTGAAACCTCAACAACCAGAGGGTTTCGAAGTTGATGGGGGGCAAATCGATTTAAAACAAGAAGGCACCTATCACATTGTTTTGAAATGGCGTCCTGCCACCCGCCTAATAGGATGATATCTATCATCAGAAATCACTCATGATTGCAGACAAATGTCACATTATCCATCTTTCCGTTACCACCACCTTCAAACTGGTGCAGGGGCGACTGGCCCATGGAAAATTAACTCCTGAGTCTTCATCTCCTGAAATGCCTTTTTTCCAACCCACATATCCTTCAACGTCAGAAACGACTCTTCTGTCTCCGTGAACATCCCCTTCAGGGTATGAATCATCCTCCCGTTCCAGCGTCCGCTCTGCTTGTTCACCGCATCCTCGGGAGATGTCCCAGGAAGGGGGATACGTGACTGCTCCCTGGCAACAGCAGAGTACACTATGGCAAGACCAACCTCGTGGGGAGTACCCATGGGCTCGCTCTTCCCTGCGAATGCTGGTTTGACAGAATCGACAAGCTGTGTGGACGTGACTCCTGGAGCAACAGCATTGATGGTGATATCTTCATTGATGAGAGATTGCCTTAGACCTCTCAACATTCCCGTAACCTGTACTCTCCAATTAGCTCTACATACACCTGTGGCTAAGGAGGTAGAGAAGGTGAGGGAGAGAAAGATGACTCCAAGCACTCACAGCAAACTTCGAAGCAGCGTACAGCGGCACCTTCGCTCCAGGCTCGTACACGATCCCACTAGCAACGAGAACGATACTCCCACCAGAACCCTGTTTACGCATGTAGCTGACCGCCAGCTTGACGCACAAGGCCACGCCGACGATATTGACATCTATCACCGACGTGCTCGGTTTCACCAACTCTCCCGTCTCATCCAGTGCGTCGTCGAGCCAGTTTGGGTCTCCGAGGATCCCGGCGTTAGCTACTACTATGTCCACCCGACCTGCGGCTTTGAAGGCCGCCTTGAGCGAGTCCCAAGAGGATACGTCAGTCTTCACCCAGGTTGCGTTCTTTACGGTCTCTGCGGGTGAGGCTAAATCCGCCATAATAACTGTTGCTCCTTTTGAAGTGAGGATCTTGGTTGTTGCGAGGCCAATTCCGGCACAGCCGCCTGGTTGGGGTTGGTGGTTAGTATGGGAGGTACTGTGTGGAGGAGTTGGATGAGCAAGGGATGCTTTACCAGTTACTATGGCAACTTTGCCATCGAGCCGTGGAATGCTGTTCTCTGCGATGTGAAGCTCAGCCATTTTGATTTCTGGATGTTGGTAATAATAGTAGGTATGTTCGAATCGCAGTTGATATGATATGACAATGATTCATGGGGATTAACTGAGGTATTTATACAAACCCCTCTACCGGAGATTAGCGCTTGGCTGGACGTCATAGTAGGACGATATAATGCCGGGGGTGGCTCCTGATCTTCGAATATTGACTGCAACCTTGAGCAAATAAATCCGATTGTCCACCGTGCGCGATGTGATATCGAGGGCACCACCGTTCCAATGAATTGTTCGCCCTACGGAGTCGACACTAGGACCTCCACAAGTACTATTGTGCCTCATGCATGTGTACGGAAATGCTGTGAACCCTTACAGAGCCATAAATGGGCGAGAGAAATACGTCCACTACATCTACTATATTATCCAAGAATTTATCCCTACTGTCACGCCAATGCCTTGTCTCCCGAGCCCTCAGCAGAGAGCAAAGGGACAGGGGAGAGTATTTTTCATCTTTCCCCTTATACCTATCATACCTTACTAATATTTACGAATCCTAATGTGGCCTTGTGAGAGAGGACCCACGAATTGATTGGGCTTCACCCGGTAGCTAGGTGTTTAGGCAATAGCACGGACAGTGGCAGGTTCGGCGTTTTTCTTGCAAGACGCCAATTGTGCGTTCCGAGTGCTTTACCATTATATCTCCTCGATTCGGGGAAATTTACATCTGGTCCACAAACCTAAAGGCAATTGTTGTCCCCCATGGCGATGATGAAAGCTTAGGTGTATTGAGGGGTTTTCACGATATAGAGCTTTGTTTTGCCAAGTTTGGAGCTATTTGTGGTTATGCCCGACGGCCTCAGATCGGGGTTAATGCAATATATCATACGACGTTCAAGAGCTTGTTTTTGGGCTTCTAAATGTGCCGGATCGCTGGGTTAGTTGTTTCAGCTGATCAGCTGCCTGTGTAACTGGTTTCGGTCAATTTCCCTCCCCATCTCTGCTGGTTTCGGTGCAGGAATCAGCAGTGATATATTGTGCGATGTAGATTCCTGTCCTTCTCTCCTACGAAATTTGGGGGAGGGTGTCTTGGAATTGCCATTGGAAATTGTTATAAGCCGATCGGAGAAGTATTGGTACGTTATTCGCAAGGTCTTTGGTGTTACAATGCGGCCACCTACAGATTGGGAGAGAAGCTTGCAGCTTGATGTTGGATTTATGCAAAATTTATGGAAACTGGATGGCAGCATGATGTGAGCTAAGGCTGGGTAGGTGATTGTGACTCTGCCGACGGCCAGGGCCAGAGAGGGGCGAGTAAAGGGGCGGGCATCAGAGCGGGGCGGGCCGGGTAGCGTCGAACATACTTTTGAGCCGAATGTCGAAGATCGCCGTCATGACATAAATTATTGTAAGGTTATCGTGGAAAGCCTGATTAACGTTCAAAGACGCCAGTACCGGTATGGCAGGTACGGTCTAGTAGCGCAGGGGTTGACCATGTATCCCGTGTCCGTTTGCAGGCGCAGTGCATGGCATGCGCATCATAACATGTTATTCACTGAAGTAAATTTACTGCGCGTGTATTTTTCCGAACCTGTTATATTTCTCTGCCTTCTCTATCTGCCATTCACCCTAAGCTCTCCTCTCCATCCCCATTCACTTACAGTAATAAGACCGACGACTAAACCCTGCGCTCTACTATCAATACGGCCTGCGGCGGATCCTTACGATGTCGAGTGGAAACTCGGATGGCTACACCAGTGGTCCTTATCGATATGAACCCCCACCGCCTCCACCACCTCCAGCCCCCCCGCATCATCGCCCTCTGCCGGGTAACAGGAGTTTCAACGACGATAACAACAACAGCAACAACAACGTCGAATCTGAACAATCCCCAACGACCCCCTCTCACAGACGTGTACCCAGTGTTTTCGATAGACTTCAACGAGGGCGTGCTTCTCTGCCTAATTCTCCAATATCCCCTCTTACTCAAGCACCCGGGGTCAGACAACCGTCTACACGCGGGTCTCATTCCGACGGTCACACAGCATCAACACACGACCATCCAAATGCTCATGCGTACCCTCGGCGTTCGTCCCACGGCGCACACGGTCCAGCGAATGTAGAAAACGGACTTCCCGTTCGTGCGCCCAGGCCACGTGCTGGTACCTACCAAGGTCACAAGCACGCACCTTTTGGATCACTATCTCACCATAACCCCCAACCTACGAACATGGCTCATACACCGAACCCACTGCATCCTCCTGGTGAATTTTGGCTGGGCTCTTCGAGGAAGAGAGTGGATTCTGCTTCTGGCGCGAGTGAGAGGAAAACTCGTCTCGCCCGTCGGAAAAACTCATACCCTCCGCCTCCTTCTGTAGAGGACGCAGCTGAAAGTGAAGAATCGGATCTTGAGTCTCGGGCATCTAGTCATCAGGTGCCCCCAAAACCTCTGAGCCAAGAGAAACCCCCTCCTTCCAGGGGGCAGTCTTCCTCTGGTAGGCCCCCTGGTGCCGATAAGCCTGTCGGCGCTGGGAAAAAATATAGCGCCAGCGTTGATGAAGTTCTTGAGAAAAATGAAACGCCCCCTCCGGAAATCCACGTTCGAGAGCCACGGCCATATGGGTCTCAAGGGGGGCCACGGCCTAATGCTGAGAAAGAATGGACGTCTTCTACCCTACCTCCGCTCGTACGATCTGATACAGAAGTATCACTTCCGCCGCAGATTCCTGCCCGTGAGCCCCGGCCGTATGGATCTCACCCAGTGCCTCATTTTGCCCACAGTGGGCTGCCCCCGGACTTTCCCCCCAAATTTCACCGGACAGACACAGATATTTCTCTCCCACCGGAGATCCCTGCCCGTGAGCCCCGCCCGTATGGGCTACAAGGTTCTGCACAATCTACTGACCAGGTCAATGAATGTGATTTTGTTCCTAATCGTCCTGGGCGGTCAGATACCGATATCTCTCTTCCACCAGAAATCCCCTCCCGCCAGCCCCGTCCTTATGGGTCACAGCCGCAAAACGCTGCTACTGGAAATGCCCCTCATTTAGCCCCTCCCCTTAAGCGGACAGATACAAACACTTCACTTCCTCCAGAGCTCCCTGGTCGTGAGCCCCAGCCATACTCTTCTCTAAGCAGAAGGGATACAGATATATCACTTCCCCCAGAGCTTCCTGGACGCGAGCCTCGGCCGTATTACGGAAGGTCCGATACTGATATCTCGCTCCCGGCCGAGATTCCTTCTCGTCAACGCCGCCCGTACTCTACCCAAGGGCCTGGGTCTGCTTATGAAGGTGAAGAGCCGTCCGCCTCGGATCGCTCTGGATCTCCATTAGCAATTCCTACGCGTGAACCACGACCCTATTCTTCTCAGGGATCCAGGACCTCTGAAAAGACTCACCCCTCTGGCACCCAGCGTTCGAGCACAGTGCCACCGAAAACACCTCCGAGCACTAACCGAGATTTAACCCCTCAGGAGCTTGCCCGCCTCCCTCCATGCCCTAAATACAATTTCACCCAGTGGGGGACGTGGTTTCAGCTACCGTTTGTCCCGGGGTTCGATATTTGTGCTCATTGTTATTATACCCATATTCATAAATCTCGGTTTGGGCACTACTTCTCGCAGGCGGGGGAGGAGCACAATGTAGAGAAAAGTTGTGACTTTCATACACCACGCATGCAGGAGTTGTGGGCTGTGGCAATACGGACGCAAAGCTTTGAACCGGTCGCGAACTATATGGAAAGGAGGATTCGGGTGCCAAATTGCAAAGGGCATGAGGCGGGTGTTTGTGATAATTGGTGGGGAGTGCCATCTGAGGTACCTGATTTTGCAGTTTGCGAAGCTTGTTACCACGATATTGTCCTGGCGTCACCTTTCGCAAGCCGCCGGTTCACTCACCTTGACCCCCGCCCAGAGGGTATCGAAACCATGTGTGATCTAGCGGTTCCCGGTCTTAAAAAGAGGTTTCTCCGGCTTATTGGTCCAGAATCTCCAACGCATGGGAACACATGGAAGGACTTTGTCAGAAGTGCCACTTATCGAATCACTGAGGTTCCGAAGTGCGTTGGAACCTCATGCGTTGGTGGGCCTAGGAATTGGTGGACGACCAAGAAACCTATACCAGGGTTTGTGATCTGCGAAGCGTGCTATCTAGATGAAATTGAGCTCTCTCCATGGCGTGAAAAATTCATTCCAACCCCTACTAAACAGCCGCGATCGGACAAGTGGAGTTGCTATTTTGCTATGGTTGGGATTGCGCTTGCCTGGGAGGTTTCCTTGTCGAGCAGTGTGGAGAATTTTGATCACTTCTGGTATTGCGCTGATGCCACCATCAAATCGCCTACTTGCGAAAGTGGAGTCCTTGATGGCGCTCCGTGGTATAAAATGTCGGGCGTTGACAACTTTACCGTCTGCCCTACATGCTTCTACACTGTAATTGTCGCGGCCGCCTTTGGGCGCCATTTCTATTTTGATCAGTATCCCCAAGGCAACCTTGCTTCCTGCGATATGGGGCCCGATTCGCCCAGACACAAACGACTCCTGAGGAAGTTGACCGAGTCACTAGACCTCAAAGACTTTTCCAAGTTTAAGGAATTCGCATACACGCGGTCCCTCTTTCCCCCATGCCCCGGTGACACGGACGTGATGGGGCAGAAATGGTACGGCACGGACTCCTTTATCGTGTGCGAGGAGTGCTACGTCGATGTGGTCAAGCCCTCGAGCCTCGCCACCGCCCTCACCGTCTACGGCCGCGTCACCGAGGGCTCGGCCAGTTGCGACATCTACTCCCCACGCATGAAGAGTATCTGGGCCGAGGCGTGCCAGCTGAACGACATCGGCCACTTCGCTGCTGCCGCCGAGCACAGGGCCGAAGTGTACTTCCGCGTCAAGCCCGCCGTGGACCGGGTCCATGCGCTCTTGCAGATGCAGCGCAACATGAAGGGGATGTACCCACCCGCCCTAGCCGCCGGCTACACGCACGCCGCGACTGGGTTTAACGGGTACAGTTATGGGAATCCGGTAGTAGGGTATAATTTTGAGAGCCCGCAAGAAGTAGAAGCTGCGACTATGCGGAATAGGGCTAATTCCACTGGGGTTGGAGATCCGGCGCTTTGGCAGGAGTTGTTCATGCTGGAACAGGAGTGGAAGGCGGTGGAGTAGGGGGGCGGGGGGGGTTGGAGGGCCTCAATTCAAGCATGCATGTGTGTATCTGGTGAACTTGCGCTGTTTTTTTCTTTTCTTCACCTGTCATTCCTTCTGTTTTCATTTCCTTTCTCCCCTTCTCTTTCCCGCCCGAGGGCTGTTTAATTGTATTTTGGAAAAGCAAAAAAATGTTTATTAGTGATGAGACTTGCTGAGTGAATGGGTCAACGGGTACGTGGATTGAGGTGAAGAGGAGAATGGTGGAGGAGGGAGGCGCTATTATAGACCCTATGCTTGCATGAGGCGAGTAAGTTTTCCTGAGGAGTATTCGGCATTTACTGCATTAAACCTGATGCTGTGCGCGGAATAAAGGCTATAGGATTTATATCAAGTCATATTATCATGCTTATAGACAGCATCGTTAACCGTCCTAACCCCTTCCACTGCCTACATAGGTACTTGCAATAGGAAGTAAGACTGCTTTCACAAACACCTTGGGAAACTCTTATCCCTATCAGCTCTTGTTCCGATTTTCAGAAATCCAATGGCTATGTACTCGGCTGAATGGAGGGTCGGACAGAGACCGGCATCCGCCTCTCCTTTGTTTCCATCCATCTCACCACCTCTCGGCCCGGCGATGAAGCGAGAACAACCCAAACCATCCCACTTGAGCACAAATGTTCCCAATAGGCTACTATCCAAGGAGAGCAAGGCCTCCACCGGAAATCAATCGATTTCCATGGGCGATCGCATGAAGACATGTCAGAACAAAAGGCAAAGCCACAGTAAACGATGGAGAAAAAAAGACCTCAGTTCCGAAAAACAAGTGCACACACACTCTCTCTCTCTCCGTTGAAGTATCGTATCATTTTCACCAGACCCCCAAAGGGGATGAAAAATCTCAAATCTGGAGGAGAGGAGAATATTACACGCGGTAGAGAGGACCTTCTCGGAATATGGAATACCGAATATATCATGGTCGTTGGTCACTTGTAGGGGAGTTGCGTTTCTTGATATTATTATAATATTGTAGTATGATATGAGTCTAGCGAATGGATAATGCATATAAGATGCGAGAAGGCGAAAAGGGTTCCTATCACACACGCAAGGCACAAGTGAAAACCACAATACTCCCAACTTGTGTGCGTGTGTGTGTGTGGCTCACGAGATGAAGTAATCCAGGATCCGGTATTTACGATCGGAGGGTTGGTTGCTCATGCTGCGAACGGGGGAGGGGGGGCTATTTATTCCATTTCACAGCCGCTCCTCCCTCCTCCTCCTCCTCCTCGTCGAGAGAGTTGTTTCGATCGGTACTGTAGGAAAGTTATTCACTATACAGTATTACGATACTTGTATTATGATAAGAAAATGATGCCGTGCGGGGTGATGGCATTACGAATATGGAGTATGATATCATACCGGTTTTGAAGTAGACGGGGTGTGTGTGTGAGCAAGTTACCTGTAGTCTACGAGTGTTATGAGGGGGGGTTGGAAGGAGTGGTATTATAGGTGTGTACCATAGGAAACTGAATTAACGTTTGATATCGGTATGATGATAATGATAACTAAAGTCACGTGTTCATCATCTCGTGCCCCCCCGAGTGACACTTAGTGACTAAAGTCTTCATTCCCCTGGACTCAGTGCCCGGACGCCAGACACTGGGTTAAATTCCCTTGCGTGTTCGAATCGAGGACAGAGAAGGTGAAATGGTGTGGGAATGGAGAATATACAGACCGGATTCAACCTGCCGATTGGTAAATAAACCTGTACCGGAGAGCCTTCCGGTTCGAAATGAGATGCTTTTTGCAAGGAAGGAAGGAAGGAAGGATTATCCCGCTGGTTAGTTCGAATCATGAAGGTCACGTGTTGCATTACCGTATTAACTCGCTCAATTGGACCTCACGCTAAGACGTTGGAGTTGCCTTTGCTGGTAAGGTCTGGCTGTTTTTTCTTTTTGTTCTGGTCTGGTTTCACGGTGCGCTCGCCCCCCCTATTCAAAAGAGGGAATTCCAGACGACTAGCGTGAGGTCCAATTGAACGAGCTAATGCGGTACTATATCGTACAGCTTGGAATGGGGAAATGGTACGGTAATGCTCAGATATTATTCTCGCTTACCAGGCGCTCGTGTCGTGAGCCCGCTTTGCTTTGGAAGATACAGGCTCACTTGGCGTGCTCTTGTGCTCTTGTGCTCTACAAGTAGTCGTTTCGGGGGATATGGATATGACCAAAGTTTGCAATGTAAGTTAGGTGAGTGCGAGTCGGTAGCTAGAAAAATCCAAGCGAGTGAGACGTAATGATTGGGGTAGCGCTATTGCTAGGTAATATGACTCTCCACCCCTAGCCAGGCTAAATAGGGTCATCAATGGATATGATAATAATGCGTGTGTGCCTTGATTCCCCAGATGACGCTTCTCCCCATCCATGGCAGGTAGGTACAAAGAAACGAAAAGCGACCATCCACAATATAGGTTTAAGATGCTACGGGAATCCCACCCTTCGCCAAGAATCTCGTCCACTTTCCCGTATCCTCAAATTCATCAACCGTAAGTGGGGCATCATCCAACTCCCCGGCAAGCCCGACGACTCCAACCTCCATCTTGTACTTCTCCCAATACCCCAACATCTCCTTCATCACCTCAGGCAATCCTTGACTCAGATCTGTCGTCTCGCCGGGATCGCTCTGGAGGTCAAACAACTCCCAGCATTGGGGGCCCTTGGGTGCAGGCACGTAGGTGATTTTGTACTTTCCTTTCCTGACCGCACCGCTGCCCGCAATTTCCCACCCGGATACCTCATCCTGAGAATGTATCTGTTCGCGGGAGGAGAGATAAGTTGTCATGCTTTTCCCTCGAAGCGGAGCGATCGGCTTGCCGTTGTAGGAGGTTCCAGGATGTTCCACACCGGCCAAGTCGAGGATCGTAGGCACCAGATCCATCACTGTACAGAACTCATGACTTACCTCCGCCTCCTCCTTACTCGCCCCTGGTGTCCTCAAGACAAGTGGAACCCTGATGCCCCCCTCCGCGCTAAACATTTTATAAAGCCTACATGGGGCAGTAGCAGCCTGTGCCCACCGTGTCCCGTACCAGACGAAGGAGTTATACCTCCCGATATTATCGAGGCTGTTATCATAGTATTTCTCCAGATGAGACATGACCTCGTCCCCCATTATCGGATGCGCTTCGATACTTGCACCTTCGGCACCGTTATCGGACAAGAAAAGGATATAGGTGTTCTCTGCTTCACCCGAGGCTTCTAGAAATGAGAGGACCCGCCCAATGTTTTCGTCCATGCGATCGACCATACCTGCGTAGACCTCCATGCTACGGGCAGATTTAGCACGGGCATCTGGGGTCATGGAGTTCCACTCTGAGGATTCTTGCGCCACGACAGGGTGTGGGTGGGTGTCGGACGATACAAGGCCTAGCGCCTTGAGACTTTCTAGGCGATGGAGGCGAAGGTCATCGGGCCCGTCTTCGTAGAAGCCTTCATATTTCTTGACTGAAGCTTCTGGGGCTTGTAAAGGCCAGTGAGGTGCGGAAAAGGGTAAGTATGCAAAGAATGGTCTGGATTTTTCATCGGGCGTTCGTGTTTCTAGGTAGTTTATCAACTTTGATGCGTAAAAGTCTGAAGAATAAAAACCGGGCTCTGGAGGATTCTGAGGGACGTAGATTGAGTTCTCCATATGTAGAGCGGTCACAGCGGTCTCGAAGAATCCTGGCAGACGGTCGTTATATCGGGGCTCGAACCCTACAGCGAACCATCAGCATGCGCCCCACAAACGTGACCTATCTGATGAGTAACAGAGAGAAACTAAGTGGGTGACTTAGTAGATCCTATCAACAACTCAAGCATATTATAGACTTACCATAATGGTTAGCGCAACCGGGCAACAGGGCATAACTCCTCCCAAACCCCCTAGCATGTGGCGAATATTCCGGCTTTAGTCCCAAATGCCACTTTCCACTCATAACAGTAAAATACCCGGCATCCTTCAGAAGTTGTGGCAGGGTGACAACTTTGTCGTTTAGATACCCCTCGTGCCCAGGCTTCCCCTGGTGAGCTGGAGAATTCCTGGTATACTCTGAGAGCTGACCTAGCCCAGCGATATGATGGTCGGTGCCAGTCAAGAGCATAGAACGAGTGGGTGAACATGCTCCGGCAACGTGAAAATCCGTGAATCGCAACCCCTTGCTAGCCAAACTGTCGATGTTGGGAGTTTGTATCTCGCTGCCAAAGCAACTGCAATCACTGAAGCCAAGGTCATCGGCGACGATCACAAGGAAGTTTGGCTTTCTTTCTGACCTTGCCATACTGCTGCTGCCTATTCCGATACCCGGATGGTAAACGAGTGTTGGGAGGGGAGGGAATTGAAGAGAAATCATCTCCGGCTTTATGGATACCGTATTCGCATCACACATATATCGGCACCCTATACTCGAATATACTGTTTGGGGTCGTTGGGGGTGCAGTATATGGATCCCCAGGCCTGATCAGCGGGTTTTCCGAGCTCCGCGAGCGCTTTTACCGAGCTCCTAGCGAACATATTGTGAGAATTGATCTGATTCGCACGATACTACCCCACTCTAATTTCAACGAATAAATCGGCAGCCGTCAGCCAGCTGATACATGGGATAGGTGCCTTTGAAGCCCACGCCATCGATAATCGGACAGTCGATTTGTATATATGTTAGTAAAATATTGGCAGACTTGGCGTGCTAAGTATACTTGCAGAACCCCGGTACGCGACTGTAGTTACTGTACTTGTATTATAGTGAAAAGTTGGCCCCGCAAAGCGAAACACCCGAGCAAGCCACCCTTGTCAGGTAGTACCAGCACCTTGTTACGCATATACGGCATATCGCTGGTTGCCGGGAGGAACTATGATAAAAATAAGGGATGTGCACTCCTTTACTCGTATATTGAACTTGAACATGGTGTCAATCGAGTCCACCGACGTTGCTACAAGTACTATCATACAAGACATGTAACGGCCCCCGGCGAGACACCTAAAGCAAAAAGGAAAGAAAAAGAAGAAAACGTCTTCAACTCAGGTGACCCGGCCTTGTAATAGCAATCATGTCCAGCCTCCGCCCCAAGACCCACTAGCGCCATCGATGCTGCCGCCATTCATAAAATACGGGTCCCAGGCGAACATCTGGTCACTTTCACTGGCAGCCCTAAAGTCTATCTCCGCCCATATCGCTTCGTAGTCCGCCTGAATATTTTGGTATTGTTGTTGTTCCGACGGCTGTCCAAGCGAATCCAGTCCCATTTTCTCATCATTAATCGGAGGAGGAGGTAATGGAGGTGGGAGGATCTGATGCGAATTGGAAGAACGTGTAGTGGCAACTTGTGGGGTCTCAACGGCGCGGACATTTGATATGGTATGCTCATCAGGCCGCGGTGGTATAGGGGGTTCCCGATTCGAAGAAGAGCCAGGTTTAGTAAGACCTTCACGAACAAGGCGAAAAGTGGAGAACTGATGTAAGTTATGTATATCGCAATAAACAAGCTCGCTTGGCCGTGTGCTGTGCCCACCGCTACTTATTAGCAAATGACACCTCTAGCTAGTGAGCGAAGGAAACCTGCCCTCGCTTTTCGCTGCACCCAAGCACAGGGCCCAAAATGCTGGACATATTCAGCCTTTCCAGGAGCCCTTGTATTGATGATACCTATATCGTTAGGTCAATATCGTTCTCCCAGAAGGGGTGTGGTAAGATAAAACCCACGCATTCCCCAGCAGCCCTTGAATAGCCTTTGATGTTGTTCAAGGCTTTAATATTTGCTGCCAAATTACATGCCAGTGCATCCCATAGCTTTCGCCTTTCCGGCCCAGGCGAGCTGCACGCTGTGAAATACACAATTTGGTGTTTTGAGCTCTCGAATGCAATGACATTACACAGCGGTTCGACCAAGGCCTTCCATCCATGAGTGAAGCTCACTTCAAATATCTCTGAAATGCGTGCCGCATGGACATTGCATGTACTCTGGCACTGTGCTACAAATCCGTCCGGGGCACCGCTAAAGGTAGCTGCGGCGGGGAAGGGATAGCCTGGAAGAGATATCCGATAGAGATCGCAGAAGACTTGATGGTATACAAGGTGGAGACCAAAGAATGCGCCAAGCTGTCGGCACTCACGGCGGACATATACATTAGAGCTGTTGAAAAGCAGACTGTCAGGAAGCGTATTCTCCCAATCAACTAATTCATCGGTCAGGTTTTGGAAGGGTGAATTGGTAGACCAAGGCGGCCCATAGGGATTCGGGTTACGTATTTGCCTTTACCTAATGCTTAGTTAAACATCGATCAAGCGAAAGAAGAATACTTACTCAAGGACTTTTCCTCTAATGTGGAAAAGCCTGATATAATAGGCCTCTATGCCTAAATTATCTGAACTTCTTATACCTGGTGAACCTGTGCGTATAGGACATAGTGACTCGGTTTCGCAGGGTATTTGTAGAGTATAGTTTCTTTCCTGACATGGAAGTTGCACCTTGATGTTTATTGGGTCCCACAGCATTAACCGCTTAACTCCAGAGCACAAAAGAAGATCTATGATATAACAAGACCACATAAGTCGCCTTCTTGTCTCACATTCGGTGATGGCATCAGGATCCTGTGCCTTTGGAGTATCTTCCTGGCCTGTATCCAGATTCAGGGCCTGGGCTGCGCGTATTAGAAATGCAGACAACATAAAGCATTCACGGGATTGTTGAGTTCGGGAATGGTGTTCGCATAAGAGCACTAGGGCCTGCTTGCTGTTAGACCTCTCCTACGCCTTCGCCCTTCATGGAGAGCAGTGCTTGAAAATTCCTACACACCATCAATCTCTCCGGATTAATTTCCGCAAAATCTGTGACCATTATACGCTGCGCTTCCCTAGCCCATTGATCACCCGGTATTCTCAGAGATGCTTGATCACCCGGATCCCGGGCATTGGGGATAACGAGGGAGCGTCCTTCTAGTGCTCCATCCCAATAGACTATGCTGTGGGAAAATCGATTAAAAGTAGTTTGAGGGAGAGAGAGAAGAGAGAGAGAAGAAGCACTCACTGTGCTGCTAACGCGCACATAGCTAGTACTAAAGGTGTTCCATATATTTTTTCGACCGTTCCTTCCTGGAGAGAGCGCATAAACGTTGGCTTGTGGAGAAAGCTCAGGGATCGGCAGGGATGAACGTCGTTGAAGTAAGTTTCGATTAATAAGTTTAGGTGCGCAGAGGACTTGGGCAGGCTAGGTGAAAACAACCTGCAAAAAATACGGACTTTAGTAAAAAAAAAAAAACCTTCTTCACCAAGCCACCAAAACAGCACCCTCACCAATCCGTTCCATTTGATTCGGTCTCACCCTCCCAGCCTTCACTCTCACTTCTCGAAACCCTTCTTTCCAAGACAGTGCTTGCCCAACTCTCATATTTCGGAAGTTCTCCCCTACCAAAATCGCTAGCGGACGTAGGGGTTTTTTCCATACCCCGTCTACCCTTAGGGCTCTGGCCGCCCGAAAGGCCTCGCAAAGTCGCATCGTATTCGCAAGATATCCCCCTCTTGGCACAGCGCTCACATGTTGGTCTATCGCTCGAACATTTGCTCTTCGATGCTCGACAATCAACACACGAGCCAACCATTCGTCGTCGTTTCCGCCCCGCTCGTGCAAATATAGTACTGACTGTTTCCTCGGGAGCCTCTGAAGAATTGATAGGCGAATAGCCAGGACAATCGATATCTAGTTTCTGGCAATTGCTGCAAGCTCCGGGGCGCTCATCGCATTTGACCTGGTAGATCACAAAGTTAGACATTAAGATTAACTAGGATAGTTTCGGATAGGAAAGGGCTGGAGAGCTATACAGTACCTTACGGACTTTGCACACGATACAGCCTGCCGCACGTCCCAGAAACGGGAAGTCAAACATATGCAAACCAAGTGTTAAACTTTATATCGAAAAGGTCCATTGATAGAGCCAAAGTTGAAGGTGGGGTAGCTCAAATGAAGACATGATAGAATAGATATAAACCCACCTAATCGAGATCGCTTCTTTTCTTTCGAACCACCAGACCCCTCTAAGGCAGAAGTCACAGTAGCAGGAGAGGGGGTAGCTTGGGGTGTCTGCACGTTGAACATGGTTACATCGGATATCGCATTTCCAGACTCTTTATTTATTTTGGGTTCCCGAGCTCCGTGGGACTTCCAGGCGGGGGAGTTCAGCCAACTCGCCTAGTTATATTACCAGTATTCCCTTTCTTCTGGCAGCGGGTATGCCCGGTGTTCGGGTGTATGCACTATGGGAGAGGAGGAATCTCAGATCCAGGGTAGGAAACCCGATTTTTTTTCAAAAGACGTACCAGGGTCAAACACGCTATGCGTAAACGAGAGATAAGAGCTTGGGCATCGGGCCTTGCCTCAATGATGATGGATGAGTGAGTTTTTACCAGGAAGGAAAAAGGGCAGCAAAGAGCTAGGAAGAAGCAATGGAGTAGGAAAGCAAGCCGGCCTGCGAAGGAAAAAGGTGTGGAAGAAATTAATGGTAACAAATCAGTCGCAGAGAGGGGGGGCTAAGAGGTGAGAGGAGGAGAAATGCCAGTATCTGAGGGGCAAACCGGCTGGGCTGGCAAGACTTACAGAGAAGCAATGGAAGGAGAAAAAGGAAAGAAAAGGAAAAAAGAAATATTCAAGCCTCAAGCCCAAGAGAGACAAAATGTGGAGAAATGGAACGCCAGGCTCACCAGCTACCGCAGCAGATTTTCGTCCGCCAATTCCGACGAGGGAAGGCCCAGCAAACTATACCCGGATGGAGACCATGGAAACCATGGAGACCACGGATGTCAGATGTGGAAAGGAATGGGCGGAATATGTTGAAAGAAGGTTGAACTCCATGGTACCGGGATGCTGGTGTGATACAAAAGTGCGGTTCCTGTTGTGCGCCAACGTTCAGAGAACATGCTCTGCCGGGAATACCGGTGTTCCGAGCATGGAAAGAAGAGTGCGAGGTACTTGTACTTGTACAATACTACCCAAGTAACTGCTGGCGCCGGGAGTGGTCATACAGTAACTTACTCGAGTGCAGTATGCAAATTGAAGTCTCACTCAGCAGCCCGTCACCCACCACCATCCAGGCTAAGGCCTGCCTTGGAGCCAAAAAAACCGAGAGAACAAGCGATGAACAAGGTCCAAAAATCAGAACTTCTCGCATACAACTGGCTCTACTGTATGCGAAGGGCGCATACCGCGCGCTCCTATGTTTTCGACCTGGAACAAACTTCGCCTTCCCTACGGTACTATAGCGATAGCACCCTGCCACATAAACCCGAAAACGAGTGATAAAATCATGAACCTTGACGACCCCCACTCGTTCAGTGTCCGTTTTCCTGCCCCCCCCGCCTCGAACCCTTCCTCCGGCCTTCGTCGCAAATCTAACGGGTCTCACCGTCTCATACGAACGTTAGTGATCCATCCATTCTAGCCAATTGGATGCTCTACTCTACAAGCCCCAAGTAAGGTGGGCCATGACACTCACGTGGCTGAGTTGGAGTTGGCCACTTTTTGCCGCATGGCGCTGGTACAGTAATCCACACAAGACCATGATCAATGATTCGGCTTCGACACAAAGAGAATCTGACGAATCCGAACGCCCAAACACTTTCTTGGTCTTGGCTACAAATAGAGGCTTGCTGTTTATAGTGCTCTAGAAAGTGGTAGATGGCGGTAGGATACCTGAGCGTCGATTCCACTGCACTCGGATACTGTCTATGCTGCATGGCTACTGGTATTACACCTTTTCCCCCTGCAAATCGGGACATCCGGCAGGGTCCCAGATTACTGAACCCAAGCCAGCCGCTGAGCCTGATTATCCACTGCTAGTGCTCCGGTACCGGCACCGCACAGTACTTGTCCCTAACAAGAAGTGCTGCACTTGACTTTCCTCCCTTCACCAAGGTCTATGGTACGGTGGTACGAATGCTATTGGCCGCCGGGTTTGCCACCTCTAGACCAAGGGCCCGTTGGGCGTCTGCCACCATGGTTGCGAGGAAAAAATGTTTCTCGGGACGGGAAGAGAACAGAGATTAAAGAGCCGTGGAAGCACCGAGGGTATAAGCTTGCTACTGATTTTAGCAGCTAGCATCCGGATGTGCGCACTTCATGGCTTTGCCTTCGACCGCTTCCCTGCTCGACGATACTGACTGGACTGCATGTTCGTCCCCACCCTCCAACACCTAGTCTACCAATCTGCCAATATATCAAACCGGGTCCCTGTTAGTATTCTAGCTTCTCGAATAGTTCTTCCAAGCTTCACAAAGCTCCACGAGCCCTGACAACCCTCTCGCTCCTGACAATCAATTGCTGATTTTGCCGTCATGGAAGTCCAGAATTATCATGCACTCACGCCCCGGCAGCGAATTGGCCTATTCACGCCCATGTTGACGTTTTTAACGGTTTTTGTTTCTTTGGCTGCTTTCAATTTTGGGTGCTTGCCCATCTCCATGCCGGTGACTTGGTTGGCTAACTACCCCTCTCGGCAGATATGATGTTGGAACATTTGCAGGTGTACAAGGCATGAAAGGTATCACAAAATCCGAAATTCACCTCCCCAATCTCAACTTGATGTTAACAATCGCATGCATAGCCTTTGCTCAAAAGTTCGGACGATATGAAGAAGATGCAAAATTATGGGCGCTCCCCGCGTATCTGTCGTCCGTAATGACTTCTACTCCTTTTTTGGGAAAGCTCATAGTACGCGTCCACCACACTCCCCCAAAAGACCCTATGGGCAACAGTTTTGAAATAAATAAGTAGGGGACTCTGTCCTGCGGGCCGGTCACTGAACGCTACGGAAGGAAAATTGCTATTATGATACTTGCTTGTATCTCACTCGTGTAGAGTTCTCCCTGTTCTGCCCAAGAAACTAGCCCTAATCCTATGATAGTGGAGTCACTCTCCAGGTGGCCGCAACGACTGCGGCACAATTTACTGTTGGCCGAGTTATCAATTTTGCAATGACCGGTTTCACTATAGTGGTTGTCCCTATATTTCAGTCGGAATGTGCTCCGCCGGCACTGCGTGGGATGATATCTGCAACCCTGCAATTACAAATTGGTTTCGGTCAGCTAGTTGCGTCTTTAGTGAATTATGGGACTAAAGGGATGGACGGCGATGTCAGTTGGTTAATCCCGACAGGGCTGCAGCTAGTTGTTCCCCTCATCATCTTGGGACTGCTCCCAATGCTCCCAGAGTCACCTAGATGGTAAATCCTTCCATCAAGATAGGGTGGGGGTGATGGCTAATTATAACAGGCTCCTGGCCAAGGGGAGGAAGGGCGAGGCCTTGGAAGCACTAGTGAAGCTAAGGAAGAAGGATACTCCTATTGAGTTGCTACAGGAGGAAATGGAGTTGCTTGCTGCCTCGGATACAAACCAAGGAAAAGGGACATGGAAAGAAATTTTCCGTGGAGTAAACAGGGTAATTATCTGTCTCCGTTAATCTATTGGCCTCTGCCGCACTTTAGCTGATAACGCCATTAGAGACGAACAATTATCGCTGTTACAGCCATGTTTTTTCAGCAAATAACTGGTCAAGCATTTGTTTCACAGGTAATGTGCATTGTTAGGTTGTGGCGAGTAGGCCCATGAACTGATAGCCTCAATTAGTATGCCGTGATCTTCTATCAACGCCAGAAGATCCCTAACCCCTTCAGAATAAGCGTCATCCAAGCTGTGGTTGGCCTTGTAGCTATTATCTTCACCTCGTTGGTGGTTGACTCCTTCGGGAGAAGGTCATTGCGTGACTCCCTCCACGCATGAGAGGCCCCGAGACTAATGATCAACTTAGGCCTATTCTCCTTACCGGTGGTTCCTTTATGGCCTTTTTCCTCTTCATTCTTGGAGGTGTTGGTACGATACACAACCCAAATTCCATGCAAAAGAATGCTATGGTAGCCTCCAATATTCTCTTTGGAGCTTCCTATGCGCTCTCTTGGGCACCCCTTTCCTACACCATCCTCGGTGAGGTTGCCACATCACGTCTCAAGGAGAAAACAAACAATCTTGCCACATCTATCAGTGTTATAACCACTTTTGTAGTCTCATTCACCCTTCCATATCTCCTTAGCCCATCCTATGCTGCCCTTGGCGCTAGAGTAGGATTCATCTATGGAAGTATCAGCGCTATTAGTGTGGTGGTCGCATGGTTCTTGATTCCTGAGATGAAGGGCCGGAGCTTGGAAGAGGTCGACGGGATGTTCGAGGAGAACATTGCGGTCAGGGAGTTTCGAGATTATCAAAGTAGTGGAATAGGCGGAGCTGTTACTAGGAAGGGCAACATGAGGGCTGGGATAAGTGGTAAGGGTTCTGTCGTTGTTGTGGGCGAGGCCGTTTAAGAATGGGCCCGATGTGCTGGTCCGTGGAAAACTGTTTTGATGCTTGTGCTTATTCATCAACTGTTTTATGGTGGGGTCTGTGATTGCTGAGATGAATGATTTCTGGTGGTTCTTGTCTTGCTATGGTTCCGGCCGTCTATACTGTACACCAAATAATTTGCAACGGGGGACGCCTTGGCATTCAACCACAAATTAAAAAAGTCAGACTCTGTTCAATTCCCCAAGTTTTCATAGTTATTTTTGATATGTTCAAGCCACAGTGTTTCTATCCATATGATATGATATGAAAATATGATATTATGAAATAATAATTCTCTATTGATTAATACTATAATACATCAGGCAGTTGAGACACACCTATGAGATTTATATTTGGTTAAAACAATAGACTTATACATATCTGACCCATAAATTGCACCAGTCTCATAAGCCTCCATTATTCTGCTCACACGATTGGAGAACTTCCAAATTAATTCCTTCGGTATTTGAGCCATTGCTTCAGGCACCAAACGCTTCAGAGAGGGAAATGAATACTCACAGTGAGTGCGAGTGTACTGCTTAGCAGCTCCCCAAAAGTACTCAATGAAATTTAACTCACAGTGGAAGGGTGGATAAAAAAGGACAAGATGTCCTGCAGCTTCGATAGCTTCCTGCAGCTCACCTTTCTGAGCTTTGAAGTCAGGTTGAGAAGCAAGCAAAGCTCGAGCACAACAACTCCCACCTTTCAGGCATTGCCGATTTGGTTTAAACTTGCCAGAGGAGGACTTAATTGTGCACTGTGTTAAAAATCTTGGGCCGCTCGTAGGCCACGAACCCCGTTCTGTCAAAACGGTTCTAAGCCCTTTGGGAACTCCATTGATAGTTATCATGGATTGATGCCATCCACCATTTGGATGCTCTGAATCAATGACATAGGTGTCTCGCATTGGCTTTGCATTCTTTCCTCCATCTTCAAGGTTCATTTTTGATACCCTTAGGGCATTATCAGCATACTTGATGTGATTTTTGGCATTATCGAACATGAATAAGGCCTGGCAGCCATGGAAGTCTGCCTCAAATGCTGGAATAGCCTTGGTTGTCACTTGGTTTAGCAACTTTGCTCCATCCCATCAGATGTCGCCCCTACACTTTAGAATCTCGCAAACACTGCCTCCACCAAGCCGTCCAACTAGTGTTAGCAGCTCTGATACATTCAAGCCTTGTCCAATTGCCTTCTTTCGAATCGGATTATGCTCTTCATGGGTCCATATAAATCGGCGACCATCGTTTGCATTAAAGGTGCACTCATCATGGGTCACTATGATGACTGCTGACTCCTCTCCATTCAGAACATTGATAGTTGGCTGTGGCTCTAGCTCCTGATCCCAAACCATCAAACGGGATGTAAGTGATCTTATTGTTGGTAAGAAGATCTTGTTCCGATAGGCAATCACATCATCCCTTTCATGGCCATCTCGGTAAACACCTTTACAGACCTCCTTCCACTTGTAACCAAGTTTGGATAGCCATCGACGGCCAGTTCTACTTGAAATGACCTTCTGTATGTGTTGAACATTTCTTCCTCCAGCTGGACTAATAATTAGATCCTTAGCTTCAGTCCAGGACTGGTTGATTACTTGGGCCATCTGATATGAGTCAACATCTTTGAATATTAGCATCTGTCAATCCTTATCCAATAAAACAATAAACATTATTCAGTACTAATTATAATAACTTACTTTGACCAGCTTGGGAAATATATTCCTGTACAGCCAATAAAACACTCTCATAATTCAACATACAAGATACCTTCTGGTGCTGTCCTTGTTTTCTCGGTGAATTATTGCGATATTGGACCCATGCTCCCTCATCCCTTATCATTCGTCTCATAATACGTGAACCTGATTGGCTCCCTTCAGTCACTTGTTTGGCCAAAGTTTTTCTTGATCTTAGAAGATCTATTCTTGGTCGTGCAAGGGCCTGTTTCTCCTGAAATGCTTGTAATTTCAGAAAACAGAATATATTATAATGCTGTTGGAAATAGGGACCATTGAGAGCTTGATTTTTGGAACTGGAGCGCGGGAACAGAACCTTTCTGATGTCGGTAATGGCTCGTTGAATAATCCTCAATCTTTCTGATGAGGCCACATAGCGTAGACCGACCCGGCGAGGCCATTGGAGTAGTGTTTGTGAGAACAGCTCTCAATCGTATTGCGCAGTAGGAATCGCTGGTTCATCATCTGCTAGCGAAGCAATGTCTTCTTGGCTATCAGAGATGGAATTCAGCTGGCCTTGAGGTACACTGTTTAAGGATTGTAAATCGAGAGTATATTGTGCTCGCTTACGGGCTCGCCATTGCCTATAACGTATAGTGCTTCGGTTGATAGCCTGTGGAACATTTAGTGATTCGACTGCCGCACTTGGGGAACTCTCAACCTGTTGCTAGGGCTCTGTCAGCATTTATATAGAGTGTCACAAATCGTGACTTAGCAATAGGGAATGTTTCACATGACTCACGATTTGTGAGA